>JAWQFJ010024281.1:27500-131563 GCA_034096865.1 Theodoxus fluviatilis | reverse complement strand
AGAGAGAGAGAGAGAGAGAGAGAGATTTGGTTGATTCTTTATTTATCGAGGATGGAATTTTAGGCATTTCTGCCTATCTTACAAATTGTCCTTGCTCGTGCAGAATGAATAGACAATCCTAGATAAATGGGGGAGGGGGGGGGGGGGGGGGGGGGGGGGGGGAGGGGAGGGGGAGGGAAGGAGAGGAGAAACAGAAAAAGATAACAATAAGTATCAAGTAGTATATCAATGAACAACAGTAGGCAGTGATATATGGACACTATAATAACAATGACATGAACAATGTTTTAGTTGATGCCTTCGACATTTGTTTGCTCAATGAGTCTTGAGATACATACAAGTAGCAGCGTATCGTATGTACAGGCGACATTGTACTCAGGATACAGCAAAGAGATTATCGTTAGAGATAATCAAGTATGGAGAGTGAGAGAGAGAGAGAGAGAGAGAGATGGGGTTGGGGATGGATGGATAGTGCTTTACGGCCTATCACTCAGCCTTTGTAGGCTATGTAAGGCCTTTAAGCACGAACGTCACTTGAGCAGTTTAGAGCAAACGCAAATCAAGTAACGGTGTCCCTAGTTATTCGCCTCTTACGAATCGCGTAGGGAGACGCGGTGGGTTTATTCTTACTCCGAACCCTGGGGTTGGGGAGTGGATAGGGAGATGCACAGGCCAGGATGAAGCAGCGCCGTGGAGAGCGAGCGAGGCACGGAGGAGGAGACCCACGTCACACACAGCTAATCTCTCACAGCTTGGACTGAAGGCAGGCAGGGAGAGGCCTCCCCCTTTCTTGCCCGACCCCCTCTCGTCTTCATCCGCCCCTATCATCTGGCGGCCCCTCCAAGGCGCCCACTCTCTGAGGCAGCCACCCCACAGCCTTCTCTCCACTCATCGATTCCTGCTCCCTGTGTATCTGCCCTGGCACTCCCAAGGCGCTCATCCCTCCTCGCTCCTGTTCTCTCTAAATCCTCACCCCCACCCCCTCCCTGTACGCCCCTTATCCCCCTCTCCTACTCTGCGCTAGACATTGATTCCTCCCCCTCCCCTCTCCAGCACAATTACTCCCGGCCACCCTGCCGCCAGCATCCTTTGTGGCCAAGAAACCCGAAGATAATGAAAAAACAACTTGAGGGTTATTGCGGTTTCCTCAGCATGCTGACTTTCCCATAATGTGCACTGAGCCATCCGCCGTCTCTATGAGGGTCGAGTGGAGGACACGGTAGCACTGTAGCAGGGGACGTCGATGTACACTATACGGACTTTGCAAAAGCGATGCCAACGCCGCCATGCTTTTGACCAACATGTTCCCCGGCGTTGACAAGGAGCAGAATAGTGAGTGTCTTTGGAAGGGTCAACAGTTCGCTAGGAATTTACTAAAATTAATCACGTATGGAAAAAAAACCGTATGAAAATCAATAATCAACGTGAAAATCGTACCTTTCGGATGCAGATCTTCGTCAGTCACATTAATAAATTTTATTTGTATCGCTGTGTACTAATGAGTGATTTTAAACCGCATGATCATCCCAAACATTCGAAAGATCGTCATGCATTAATAGAAGTTGCGGTAAAGAAAGTGGTGAGGTAGTATAGGGGGAAAAGCTTCGATCATAGCCATATACAACACACCTCTTCGCTTAATCTGAAATGCCATTGCGGAGACCGAACTTTATTTTCCTCCATATCATCTCTGCTTCCACTGCCAATTAAACTGCCAAAGCAATGCAACACAGACGCATCTTTAGATTCAGTTTGTTTTTTTTACCACCTGGAACAGTGGCGCACCATGTGGGCGTCATCGGAAAACCCGTATTTATTAATGTTTTTCAGACGCCTGAATATTATGTGGGGAAAAGATCGCTATGCGAATCCATTGACAATTCAAATCACTGGAGTTGCTTGAACTAAGACCCCCCACGCCCTGGTCATTTACCTCTTACGAATCGCTTAGGGCCTGTTTTAACTGAGCAACGCTTACGCCTACTTCGCCGTAGTAGCAAGCTCATCTAACCAACCAGGACGCAGCTTCGGTCTGGTTCTGCGTCCTGATTGGTTAGATAAGACTGCTTCCACGGCGAAGTAGGCTCAATTAAAACAGCCTTTTAAGCGAGACGCGATGGGTCCATTTTTACCTCTCGACCCGCAGAGGGGACTGACTGACTGAATAGAGTTTAACGGCCACTCCGGTTACTAGACTAATTCAGACCAATGACAATAAAATCATTAGAACTTGGTAGAGTACGAGCAAGCCCAATATTTATATCCCTAGCTATTCGCCTTTTAGAACCACGAAGGGAGACGCAGTGGGGCTATTTCTACCCAGACCTAACGGGTGTGCATAGTGAGGAACTCATGGCGGCTGCCGCAGCACCGGGGGAGAGGGCCGTGATTTGCCTGTGTCAGCTAGGAAGGCAGAAGGAAGTTTGACGTTACGCTGTTTTCCGTACGGGGAACCACAATGACGTGCGGTTTACTGTTTTTTACATGCTGCATCTTTCATCGAGAGTAACGAGTTGTAGAGGTAACATATCTTCTACAGCGCACTAGGAGCAGGGTGCCTCAGGGTGCGTTCTTCCTGGATGGATGGATGGATGGATGGATGGATGGATGGATGGATGGATGGATGGATGGGTGGATGGATGGGTGGATGGGTGGGTGGCTGGGTGGATGGATGGGTGGAATGATGAATAGAAGAATGGATGGATGGATGGATGGATGGATGGATGGATGGATGGATGGATGGATGGATGGGTGGATGGATGGGTGGGTGGGTGGGTGGATGGATGGATGGGTGGATGGATGGGTGGGTGGATGGGTGGATGGATGGATGGATGGATGGATGGGTGGATGGATGGGTGGGTGGGTGGGTGGATGGATGGATGGGTGGATGGATGGGTGGGTGGATGGGTGGATGGATGGATGGATGGATGGATGGATGGATGGATGGATGGATGGATGGATGGATGGGTGGATGGATGGGTGGGTGGGTGGGTGGATGGATGGATGGATGGATGGATGGACGCAGTTTTACGACCCACCAGCCTTTGTATGCTATGCAAGGCCATTGATAACGAAGAATCATTGGAGCTGGTTACAATAAGAGCGAGTCAAGTCACGATTTCCCCAGTTATTCGCCACTCAAGAACTGCGGCAGGAGACGCGGTGGGCCTATTCTTACCCCTACCCACAACATCTTTTCCCTCCGACAATTAAACTCATCTGCATAGGAAGACATCGCAATGATTGCAACGGGAGGCTCTGTTACGGAGATGACAATCATCCTAAATAGCGAGCCTGGGATTGTGAAAACGAGCTGCTGTTTCCCCCCTTTTTCTCTCCCTTGCTTGACACAGCAGGCGGCTGCGTATGTACACTCTCGTTACGGAGAGAAATCCCAAGTCGGACTGTGGCTCGCGTCCACTAATGAGACAAAACAAGCGAAAAACCCAAATAATGCTTTATTCCTGGGACAATCTCATCAAGAATGATCGTTCTTTCTCCCCTTCTTCTATTGGAGGAGGTGAACTTTTCATCCAGGCAAAATTTTCGACACGCCGGGAAGTTCAATTTGGGATGATTATTCACTGATGACATCGAGTTCATTTTTTATTCTTGAAAGGAGTGAATAAAACGTCATTAAACTGGATTTCATTTCATGATCCATCAGCTAGATTAAGCAAGAAAGAATAAATATGCTACAAAAGCTACATTATACGAATATGAATACGTATTAATTATTTAAAATACTTTTCAAACATTCACGACGCGACGCGAGAGTCACATAATCAGAGAGAAAAATACGCCATCACAATTTAACTGATAGCTAGGTTGAAGGGTTCAGCCACTTACAGATGCTGGTGACAGGCCAAGGAACGTATAGAAAGTAAAAAGACGTTATAGATACATGTACACACACACACATAGAGAGAGAGAGAGAGAGAGAGAGAGAGAGAGAGAGAGAGAGAGAGAATTAAACTGCTATAATGATGGTTGCATGGCTCACTTCGGTTTGTATTCTTACTGCGGTAAAACAGCAACCTCTGTGACAGCATTAAAACCGTGCGAAACATATTCTGCATAATATGTTTCCAACAACCTCTGTCATGATATTGCTGAAATCTCATCACAGAAAAGGAATAAAATTCTGTCAAGTTTTTGAAAGATGTCCTCCGTTTCTTCAGCACCCAATGGCGTGTTGACGGGGATTTAGATTCGAAAAGATTTCATGATGGGCTTAAAGAATCTGACGGGATTTCGATACATAATTTCTGTCACAAAAAGGGACATCGTGCTATGATACCATAGTGCGAAGAAGATGCACTGCCCGAAAGAAACAAACACAACAAAACCCACCTAAACAACACTGAGGCATAACTGTAACGAACTAAAGAATGCTTCGTGTAAGAGAGACGTGGTTTTAACCAAATCACGGCTTACTTTTAAAATCATGAAATGATTTGCGCAGTAATGAAAAAATGTAATTAGAAATACAGCTAAAATCATGCAAAATGCTTACGTGCTACGATTGCCTCATACTACGTGCATATAATTACTTGTCTGAGCTCTTTTCGTCGACAAAACTGAACTCGCTGCCGGACGGACGAGCTCTAGATAATTTTTTCACTCCTATTCCCCCATGCGAATCTGTCAATGCAAGCAGTTCTTAGAAAGCTTTTGTTGATTTGTAAATTTCCACAGTAACAAAATCATACCATTTACATTTTTGGCGAGTCGAATGGTGTATTGAACGGTCGTGCGGTATCGTACTACTTTGTTTCGGAAATATTTTCGTTTTTGCTATTCCAAAACTTTCAACACTTTATAGTTTTTTTTTAATCATGTAACCAGCCCGATGGACTTGGTCATCATAGATCCATTTTCCCAAACGACCATGAACTTGAGTCCGTGGCAACACACCACGACTGTTGCCAACGAGGAGCCGACAGCGAGCACGACGCCATTCGAACTTCCAGGGAGTTCTGGCCTCCGAGCAGACCGGCACCGCCCAAACAGCTCCCTCACCTGGTCAGACGAACCTCTGACTGAGAAGCGAAGAGGAGAGGAAAGAGGAAGAGAGGAGGAGGGGAAAAAACCCAAAGATCTGCGTCCATCACGGAGACTTGCCAGGCGGTGTACTGATCCGGGCCGACGCTGGAGTGCTATTAATACAGCTTTGTGTTTTGTGCCCCCTAAATGAGTGCAAGGCGGATCGTGCGGCCATATTGAGATGCCTGCCCGGGGGGAGACAGGGCATCTTTCTTTCCTGACAGGCGCGCCGATGACAACACAGGCAGAAAATGGTGCAAATTAACAGCTTAGATCCCGAGCAGAAAATTAATATCGATTCCTGGGCCCGGCGTTCAAAGGGAGCGGGAGGGAGGCTCCAGGGATTACAGGTGCTTAACTGTAACCCATCGCCCAGAATGAAACATCGGGCGCGGGCCCCGGGAAAACAGCCCCAAATGCAATCAGAGAGAAATAACATAATTGTACCAATATTTGACTTGCGCCTCAGCAAGGGGTCGACCCTTGCGTCTCAGCCTCTAGGTTCGTCTTGCTCCTCGCCCGACAGCTCCAAGACAGCCCGGACCCCCTCGATGGCGGAGACGGACGGGGCAATCCTCCAGATCCCTCTTCTCGCGTCCCCGCTGATGGGCGTCCACTCGGGGCCGTAATCTTCCAACAACATTACACCCTTCAATTTAGTTGATGATTTCCTAAAAGAAATCAAATGAACTCCACCGGCGGCAGGCTGATGAGCCCGAGCCCCTCCGCAAACCATTCCAACCCGTCCAGGATGAAAGAGGCAGCGGAAGCCGGAGTCTGCGAGGACCAGGGGACAAGTGAGCTATTGACACGGCCAGTTTCGGACTATTGACACGAGGGCTCAGACCCGGGCGTGAAGGAGCGGAGCCGCTGGCCGCTTCATCAGGTTTAGATGAACCCACTGGTGGACAGGCAGGGAAATCCCATCAGCCAACTCTGGGGGCTGGCTTTGACTTCCATCGAGTAACCAATGGCCCGATCCCTTCGGCAAACGGCGGCGCACACTGGCCAGTGGCAAACGGGACGTTTCCCTGTTGAAAATTGATCCAAATATCTCCGCTGTTTGCCTTCCTGTGATTGCCTGATGGATTGCCAAACCCAGTGTCGTTGCACCGTCTGTAGCTTTTTCGCGCCTTCTCGTGTTCCTCTCGACCGGAGAAAACTCCGGCGCACCTACGGCAGGGGTTTACTCAGATGTGGCGGGGGGTGCGAACAGGTCTGGTAGTTATCGACAGGAGGGCGAAACGGGTCAGGAAACACGCATCACGGTTTCAGTTTTCCGTAGAGGATGCTGATGCCTCGTTATCTTTTCACCACTTGATCCTTTTGGAAACACAGTCTGAAGTGGAGTAACTTCTATATGTTTATTTTGTTTCCACTTCCTTTAACTGCAAAAATCTAAATACGTTTCGATGGTCTTTACAATGACAGCGTGGAAAACATCGCCATTTACAACTCACGCTACCCACACATATTTTGCAGCAGTCGAGACACACACACACACACACACACACAACACACACACACACACACCAACTTTTAAAAATATAAATCTAACACTTGAGATATTAGTGCATAATTAGACAAATTATTGGGGGAAAATTTCTTTGTATTGCCAATAAAAGTTCTTATTCAGCGCTGTTGTCAATGCACACGGCATGGTACTTGACTTATGACTTGCCTCTTGATTCCTTGAGGAACATAGGGCCGCAACAACACTCCTCCAACGCACACGGTTCTGGCAGGTCCTCTTCAGCTCCGCCCATGTCATTCTGGTGGCCTTTACTTCAGCGTCGACACTCCTACGCCAAGTCTGTTTTGGTCGACCCACTTTGCGCTTTCCTTGTGGGTACCAGTCCAAAGCCTGCCTGGTGATGTTAGATGCAGGCTTTCGTAGCGTGTGGCCGATCCATCCCCATTTTCGTTTCCTGATCTCCTGGTCGATTGGGGCTTGTTTTGTCCTGTCCCACAGATTTTCATTGGAGACAGTCTCTGGCCATCTGCTGTTGAGGATATTTCCCAGGCATCTGTTGACGAATGTCTGGAGCTTGTGGGTGTTGGTCTTTGTTACCCGCCATGTTTCTGAGCCATATAGCAGGACAGACTTCACATTGGTGTTGAATATTCGGATCTTGTTGTGGAGTGAGAGGGCTGTTGATCTCCAGATTGGGCGCAAGGTGTTGAAGGCGTATCTTGCTTTGTTGATTCGGCACTTGATGTCTTCATCTGTCCCCCCATCTTTGCTGACTACACTGCCCAGGTAAACGAACTTGTCTGTTTCCTTGATGTCTACTTGATGTAGTCGCACTGAGTCTTGATGTCTGTTGTTTATCCTCATGACTTCTGTCTTTCCGGTGTTGATTTGGAGTCCAGTCTTCTCGGCTTCTTCTGCGACGCGGCATAGCTTCTCTTGTGCATCTTGGTGCCTGTGGGAGAGAAGGCTGATGTCATCAGCGAAGTCAAGGTCCTCCAGCTGCTGCGTGAGGGTCCACTGGATACCTGTCCTCTGGCCTGCTGTAGACTGTCGCATGATCCAGTCAACCACCATCAGGAAGATTGTCGGCGAGAGTAAACAGCCTTGACGGACGCCGGTTTGTACTGAGAAGGGCTCCGTCAGCTTCCCGTCATGGACGACTTGGCAGGTGGCGTCCTCGTAAAGTTGTTGGATGATGGTAACAAACTTTGGTGGGAAGCCGTAGTGATGCATCAGTCTCCAGATGACGTCTCTGTCGACACTGTCAAACGCCTTCTGAAAGTCCACGAAGACTGTGTACAGGGGGGTCTGCCACTCCAGCGACTGCTCGATGATAATCCGCAGTGTGGCAATCTGGTCTGTGCATGATCTATCTTGACGGAAGCCTGCCTGTTCATCCCGTAGTTTCTTGTCAAGAGCGGTCTTCACTCTCTCCAGGATGATTCTTGTTAAAACTTTCCCGGGGATGGACAGCAGCATGATTCCCCTCCAGTTGTTGCAGGATGACAGGTCTCCTTTCTTTGGCAGCTTTACAAGGTTGCCTTTCTTCCAGTCTTCTGGCACTCTCTCCTGTTCCCAGATCTTGTGTAGAAGGGAGTGTAGCATCTCAGTTGAGGTCTGGATGTCTGCCTTCAGCGCTTCGGGTGGTATACCGTCGGGACCTGCCGCCTTGCCTGACTTGAGGGACTTGATGGCTTTGGTTATCTCTGCCTTGGTTGGAGGGTTGGTGTTGACGTCCAGGAGCTCAGTTGGTGGTGGGATGTCTGGTGGGGCTGGTCTGTTGAGTGTTTCCTTGAAATGCTCAGCCCATCTTGTTCTCTGGTCCTCCATACTGGAAATGATGTTTCCGTTCTTGTCTTTGACAGGGCAGCTGTGGTTTCTGGTCTTTCCTGAGAGTGTTCTGATGATCTCATACACCCTCTTCATATTTCTCTGGCCCGCTGCAGTTTCTGTACTATATTCCACGAATCTACAGCCTGTAGCACTACTGAGCATAACTCTAACAAAAGTAGGAGAGGCCAAGCCTTCTGGTACAGGCTGCTTTATCTTTCAATCTCTAAATCTTCCCCCCACCCCCATCCCACCCCCACCACACACAGGCATCGGACACACGTAAATGCATCAAGTTACCTAAGTCTTTAAAGCACCGGGGGATTGAGGGTGGGAGAGGTCCCGGGGTGGTGGGGGGGGGGGGGGGGTAGTGGGGGGGATTTGTGCACTTAGCTTCCTTATTAGACAAAAAGAAAAGAAAAGAAAAAACCCTGCTGACCTGCTTCATGACAGTGACAAGTGGGAAACCGCTCAAGGCAGAAGATGCCTGTGTGCCACACTCCATAGTACTCAAAGCAATTGCAGACAGCGAAACATGGGAGTGTGCCTCTGGAACCAGACTGGTCGTCTAAAGGTAAGGAACATGGGCCTTTCCTCTCCACAGCTAACTCGCGGACATTTTATTTCGATGCCTACCAGAAACTTGAATGTGTGCTTTATTATTCACTGTTCACAATTGTAAGGAGGTAAAATGAATGGCTACCTCAGATTAACACACTTACTTTGGCACGCTAGATTTTCTTTTCATTCAAAACCCCACTCCATTCAGGTGTTTGTGTCTCAGGATGTGAAAGCTGTGCACATCTTCTATGCATCAAAATTGAGATACAAAACCCATGATTTTCATTAAGGGAAATCACTTGAATTTTCTTTCATTCCTTCATTTTAATATTCAGACTATCAAACAAAACAAGCAGCATTTTCACTCACTCTCAAACCAACACCAAGGCACAACGTCAGAGTAGAAGATTTAGTGGCTCAACCAAACGTTTGCCAACTCCCATCGTTTCCATGAAAATGTTGTAATCTTCACACATCCTGCTCTACTGTTTCAGGACTCACAGAAATTCAGCAAATTAAGGAATAGCATGAAGGCAAGGCTGTTCTGATACAGTCTTTTTCTATGGTAGAGATAAGATTGCCAGTGCATGAAAGAAAAACAAGAGGGCTTTACATTGTGCTCCTAAGTGCATGTTTCAGGCTCTCACAGAGTGTATAAATCCTTTTGCCCTGGCAACTGGGCTGAGTATTCAATTGACTCATGTAGGAAGGAAATATCAATACAACTAATCAAACGAGGAGCATTATCAATTTTTTAAAGCAAAACTCCTCACTTTAAATAATATAAGTATGTCATGAAGATAGGTAAGATTGGAGTAAGTCTACCTTTAGGGTGGTCTAATTAGCCCTGAATTAACTTGTTTTGAATCATCATTCAGACTGTGAACCAAACAGCTTTTAATTTTTGAAAATACATTCAAGTGTTATTATATCAAGTAAGTTTAGATGTCCAAGAATTCTGGTTCAGTGTTAACTTTTCCTGTTCTTTTATTTAATTAAAGAAGCTAATTCCAGCAATTTGTTTTCTTTTTTTAGCAGTTCACAGTAAATTGAGAAATCTTAGTAAATGCAGACAGTAATTCCCAATATGTGATTAACAGTCACAATAGCCACACATTCTTGAATTATGGCTATTTCAGTTACTAACAATACCTTCAGGAAATTGAAAATTGTAACTAAGCAACTGTTAAACTGTAATTATTGTACAAAGTTCCATTTAACCATTGACACGACAGTACATGTACCAAATTTACTCTCACACTACACTCCAAAGCCTGTATCATCCAAGAACATAAGCTAAAAAAATAATTATGTTATGAAAATAGCAGCAATATATTACCATATCTTATCACTAGTGGTACAGTACCTTGCTATCTATGTAGCTTCAGAGAACTTACTACAGACATTTCAGTTAATCAAGTAACAAAACAGCACCCAAGGCAAACTCTACACATGGGTGAAGGGAGGTAATCCCTCCCAACTTAGCAGTGCAGAAGACTAACAAGAATATCAGTTCAGCAGGCAGCAGGCGCAACAAAAATAGGGGGTGGGGGTGGAGGAGAGGGATGGAGGAGAGGGGGAAGGGGAGGAGGAGGAGGAGGAGGAGGAGGAGGAGGAGGAGGAGGAGGAGGAGGAGGAGGAGGAGGAGGAGGAGGAGGAGGAGGAGGAGGAGGAGGAGGAGGAAGAGGAAGAGGAGGAGTAGGAGGAGGAGGAGGAGGAGGAGGAGGAGGAGGAGGAGGAGGAGGAGGAGGAGGAGGAGGAGGAGGAGGAGGAGGAGGAGGAGGAGGAGGAGGAGGAAGAGGAGGAAGAGGAGGAGGAGGAGGAGGAGGAGGAGGAGGAGGAGGAGGAGGAGGAGGAGGAGGAGGAGGAGGAGGAGGAGGAAAGAGGAAGGAGGAGGGAGGAGGGGGAGGGGGAGGGGGAGGAGGAGAAGGGAGAGGAGGGGGAGGGGGAGGAGGAGAAGGGAGAGGAGGGGGAGGGGGAGGGGGAGGGGGGGAGGAGGAGGAGGAGGAGGAGGAGGAGGAGGAGGAGGAGGAGGAGGAGGAGGAGGAGGAGGAGGAGGAGGAGGAGGAGGAGGAGGAGGAGGAGGAAGGACAACAATAATAACAACAACAACAAATAAGTCTGAAGCAACATGACAAGGCAAAAGAGTGATGATACTCACAGGATATTGAGCTGCATCTGACGTCTGATTAGAGCATTCTTCTTGTTGACCAGCAAAAACCATTGTTGCATCAACCTGGCCTCCTCTTCCTTGTGTTTACCTGCAAAGGCCAGACATGGTCAGGCACTGAGGTGCGGTACATGCTTGGTAATATCTCTATAGCAGGCTTCTCTCTAAAAGTGAAGCTAATTAGTTCATGCCACATTAATTCAAACTGAACCTCAGTCCCCATAGAGTAAGAGGAAAGCTTTAGCTTTGTTCTAGTGTCAGTGGCATGCCATTATTGATACATTTACATATGACTCAGGGTCCACAATTTTGCCCTTTAAAAAAAAATGTTACTCTGTGATGATCATACAAGGAGAATGTTAACTGCGCATCTCAAGATTCTGCAATGCCTTGAAAGTTATCTTGTAATAATCTATTAGCATTAATTCAAAGAGTGCTGTGCATGCCACCACTATCACCTACAAGCAAAGTAAAAAGTATGGAGTCACTTTTAGCCTACTTCAAGTGCTCTGTCAAGATATTCAATATCTTCCATTGGAAAAACTACAGCTCTTGCACAAACAAGACATATGAACATGTATCTTGGAAAAAAACACACTTTAAATGAGTTCATTGTCCACACATGTGTGAGACAACAAATCCAGTTTCATAAGACGGCATTACTGTGTGCTAAAATACAAGTGCATTCCACACCAAAATTGCATACTAACAATGTCTACATTTTCATCTTTTACTATCTATAATCTAAATCTAGCTCACTTGGGTGAACAGATACATAAGGAATCAAATAATGAAAAGCAGCAATAATCTTGTCACCCCAGCTTATCAACGAAAAGAATTACCACAAAAAACACAGCAAGAGATGTATAAGATCTGTAAAAATAAGGTTTCAGATCTAACAAAATGACATAATAGTACTGAACACAAATATCAAAGCATGAGATACAAAATTCACATAAATACACATCATATATATCAAACACTTTGATACCATACAAAGTCTCACCAGATGATTTGGAGCTCTCTCCAACTTCATCTTCCAGGAGAAAAAGGCAAATGGTGCACAGGTTTTGGCATTAGTCTACTTATTTTCCAAATGTCTACCACATTCACCACAGAGAACAACTTTGGGGAATGGAGTACGGCTAAGATGGAAAGCCTACAGAAGATTGTTAGTAAGACAAATGTTCAAAGAGAAAGGCATGTTGATTAGATGTTATCCCAACAAGCACCAAATGACCAAGTAATAATTCCATCAGAGTGAAAGGGATCAAGTCAAACTAAGTACTGTTAACTGCAATCCCAAGAATTAACTGAAGACCAATTAAACATCACCAATGAATGCTGCTGGAAACAGGCAGGCTACTTGACGCTACCCACTTTTGTCCTTTTTCAGAAAATGTGGGGAGCCTGAGGAGCCTCTCCTCCTACTCAGGCTCTTTAAGGACTTTTTGGTGCCAGCTGCATGATGGGAGAATACATTGTTATGGTACATTTCTCTCACTAGGTAACAAGTACACTACAAAATCATAGAGGATGCTATCATGGAAGCAAAGGAATCACTTGACAAAACAAGCAAGTGAGGATTAGGAATAAGGTATATCAATAAAAACACATTAAATATGTTACATGTTAATTTGTTCTCAAAGTTTGATGGATGAATTTATGTGTATATTCAAAAAGAAAGGTTGTCATTTATAAACAAACAAACACACACACACACACACACACACACACATGCACGCACACACACATACACACAAAGCACACAGGCACAGTGAGGGAGGGAGGGGGGGGAGGGAGGGAGGGAGGGAGGGAGGGAGGGAGGGAGGGAGGGAGGGAGGGAGGGAGAGAGAGAGAGAGAGAGAGAGAGAGAGAGAGAGAGAGAGAGAGAGAGAGAGATATGCAGATTTAGTCACACTCAAACTAACAAATACAAGCACATGTGTATGTGCAAGCACGCATGCACACACACACACTCACATGCACACACACACACACACACTGACACCACACAAAATAGGACAGGCGGACAGATCATCAGACATACTGATTGATGGACAGATGCAAAGACAGAACACAAGGACACAGACACACAGACAGAAATCTAAACAGATCCAGAGAGCCCCAAATGGGTGAGAGCACACGCATTAACACACACACACACACACACACACACACACACACACACACACACACACACACACGTGTACAAAAACACAAACACTTACAAACTATGACACAGACACACACAAACATTGATAGTGTGACAGCTCTGTACAGAGGGGAATGATTAAGTCTGGATAAGCATCATGCCTGGTGGGATGCGGTGAGAGCAGTAGGTAAAGGTTTGGTGATGGCATTACCAAGACATGGGGAGACCATCAAAATCTCTAGTAACATGACATAGGGAATTCGGGCTGCTATGCAGATGACAGCTACCTTTGTTCATGACTCTGCGGAGCTTCGTCTCCAGAACGGCAGCTTCCTGGTCAATCTGCTGCTGCTCCCTCTCCAGAGATTCCATTTCTGCCTTCACATACTGGTTGGCGTCTCGGATTGGCTGGAGTAAAGCACGAAAATATCATTTCCATCCTACCATATCATACAGGACTTTGGCATTTGTTTCTTCCATATCCATTTAGTGTGCATTTTGAATCAGTATCTCAAGAGAGCAGTCCAGGACAGAACAGTTCATCCCACTAAAATTATCCCAAGACAGGTAATTTGATGACCTTGGAACCAATTTATGACTTTGCTAACTGCAGTTTATTTGAGAGAGAGAGAGAGAGAGAGAGAGAGAGAGAGAGAGAGAGAGAGAGAGAGAGAGAGAGAGAGTGAGAGAGAGAGAGAGAGAGAGAGAGAGAGAGAGAGAGAGAGAGAGAGAGAGAGAGAGAGAGAGAGAGAGAGAGAGAGAGAGAGAGAGAGAGAGAGAGAGAGAGAGAGAGAGAGAGAGAGAGAGAGAGAGAGAGAGAGAGAGAGAGAGAGAGAGAGAGCGCATTGAAAAGATTCTTTGTAGGTAAGGCTTGATCAAAATAATTAATCTGTATTAAAAAAGTAATGCATGAAAACAGTTACTTGAATATAATTTTAAAGTCAAAAAAGTTTATGACTTTTTAAAGGATGATAAGATAATGTATATTACATCATTCCCAATATTAAATTATTCCAAATAGAGTCCTTGTAGATCCATGTGGAACACTGAGTGAACAAATAACTTTTGTGCAAATCATATTACTACGTTTTCCCAAATAGAGTCCTTGTAAATCCATGTGGAACACTGTGTAAACAAATAACTTGTGGACAAATCAAAATGTCAGTGATAAAAATATTCCTTCAAAGCACACTACATCGCATCCATAACATTATTTCTTACGTGATTTTCTTCAAAATAATGTTTCTTACCACACATGCTACGTTAGATCCATACAATTATTTTTTTATAAACTGATTTTCTTTTTCCCAGTCCCAGTTTATTTTAAGGGAGAGCACCGTAAGAAAACCATAGTCATTTGTAGTCAAACACGAGTTGCCTCCCTTGAACGTTAACCTCCGAAGGCTGAGCTTACGTCAGAGAAACTTCTACAGCAGCAGTTCAAGAAAATGAATAGCACGATTGAACATCTACTGCCAGATTGTGATCATTCCATTCCCACCTCATCAGAGGAACTTGGAGCGAGGTCCAACTCTGATTCCTGGTCGGACTCCATCTCTCCATCGCTTCCTAAGTGATCATCCCGAGGAACTGTGCACAGGGAAAATAATAGAAAAAGCCTGCATCAAGCATTGATAGAATTAAGGCAAGTGTGACATATACTCTTTCTTCAGAGAAGGAAAAGAAAAGAAAAACAAAGAAAAGAACTGGGACCAGATTAAATAACAGCTGTTCATGGGCTCCTCCTGAAGAAGGGTAAACAGAAAAATCTCCTCTTCCGTCATTAATCATCTGCCTTTCTTACTTAGAAATTAAACCAGTTATGAGACCATGCATTCTACCGACTGGGGGTGAAATTCAACAAGATTAAATTTCCTTTGAAAAAGGAGAATAAGACCAAGTTTTTTTTTCCTTCAAAATCTCTGTTAAAAACAAACAAGCAAACCCTCCCCCAAAACAAAAACAAACAAACAACAAAAAAACACCCAACACACACACCCCCAAAAAAACACCAATAACTAAGCTGAGGAAAAAATCCATTAATCATTTATACAATTTTCCCCTCAGTAACTGAGTAAGCTAACAATCATGAACAGTGACAATTATTCCATCAGTCACACACAATGCATTGGACAACCAAATCATTCATTAATTGTTTTAATTGATATCTATTTCAAAATAATTATGTGAGCAGAAGTTGGTCAGAATAGTATAGATAAGTGCAATCTATAATTCAGCTTCATGTCATCTGTCTCTTTCATGCAGAACCTGACATAAGGAGAATCCCTTTTCCTCCAAGTTGAGTTATTTAAATCCATCAGGACCCCATAACCTTTCTTTCCTTCTATGATAAGAATACTAAATCTTGATAGTAGTCAAGACATGAGCCTCTGGGGCCCTGAAG
The DNA here is from genome assembly GCA_034096865.1 of Theodoxus fluviatilis. NCBI lineage: Eukaryota > Metazoa > Mollusca > Gastropoda > Cycloneritida > Neritidae > Theodoxus > Theodoxus fluviatilis. Next base: position 115,923 of record JAWQFJ010024281.1, on the reverse strand, counting down.
GAAAGAACAGATCTTTGTGAAATCCTCCCTTCCCTTGTGTGTTCTCTGGAAGTGATGGAAAAACAAATGAACTCAAATGTGTGTGTCCTCCCTGATCAATTCCTGTTCTTAGCTATTGAAAAAAAGAGTAGATACTATTTATATGGCAGGTCTGGGCAGATTATGCCCTGTGTAACATACAATAGTATCAGATCATGATAGCAGTGGGCACCCGTAGTCAAGACCTGGTGAAAATGCCAAAGAGTTTAGGGTCCACAAAGTTGTTGAAGATCATCTGCTGCCTTACTCCACTGGGAGCCTCTTGCTACTCTATACTATGATTAAGGAGGACATCACAATTAAAAGCTCTCCTACAATACAACAGCTTATTTGGTTTGCAGTTTTAATGCAGCCTATTCAAGGGCAGGTCCAAGAAAAATAGTGCATATAAACTTACCCTGCTCTGAGGCAGATGTCTGTTCTTCATCTCGATCATGATTGCCTCTCTGTCAAGGACAAGGCAACATTTGAACTAAGTTTATCAAAAAGTTGAATACTACTACACCACTACACTATTTTTGGTCACTACTTTCTGCAAGTGCAGACACAGCAAACTGGAGTGATCCAGACCAGGGGAGAGCAGCAACCTTTCCAAATCAGCCTGACAGCAACAGTAAGCTGTCATAACTCAGATCCCTGGCTCCTTGACAGGCCATTGTTCCTGGACATAGCCTCTAACTTTAGAATCAGTGTCCATGTTCTGAGTAGCATGCGTTTCCACAAATAAGACAGCAACCAATGATCCCTGGCAAGGGAGAGAAATCTAACAGTTGTAAGTATTCAGGGAAGTCCCAATGAAATAAGCATGCAGAGCAATAGTCAACATTGGACTTCATAGCATTAAAACTTGTTTGTTCCCTCTAGCTGAGTCTTGTATTCATCAATGGACTGACATAATACTCTCCATTGTCCATCATCTCAGCACATAACATACGATGACGAATTTCACATCTAGAGCACTGGGACCATGCCTCCTGCACCATGTTTTTCTGTTATAGCATTCAAATACATTTACTTGCTGCCACATAACTGGTCCTGCAATTCGTGTGTAACCATGTCAAGGACTCGTACAAGAAAGAGAGCTTCCTATACATTCTATTACAACACCAGGGCACCCTTACCACTGAGCTTATGCTTACCTGCTCCGATCCTTCAGGTGAGGTCCTGGGCATGCTGTCTGATAGACTGGAGACTGATGCTGAGGCTGATGAAGAGAGATGGGAATCCAGGTTTGGCTTGATGACTTTGAGACGCCTCAGCTTGCTGTCTCCTGCTCCGGTCCTGGCTTCTTCAGTGGCTTCACTCTCTGCATACACAGCATTAGCATAAAGCATGACTCTCCATTGACAGACAGATTCAACAGGCGGTCATCACCCAGAATAATGTTGATAATATGATAATTTTAAAAAGGTGTTTGGTAATTTCTTCTCCAGCTCAGGATGTAAGTTCTCCCTTGCAGATAGCTCAACAGATTTTTGGTGAATCAGGCTGATTGCGATTGCAGACAAGAAACTGCAAACATAGTTCTTTATCAATATAACCAGCCATTAGGAAACAACACGACTATGTAACAGCAGGGGGTGGGAGTGGGGAGAGGAGGGGGGAAGAGATAAGAGGGAAAAAAAAATAAAGCTTTGAAGGTAAAGGTGCTCTTTTTTATATTGCGACTTTCCACCCATTGATGGATGCTCAAACTGCACACAATTACCCCCTGGTCATCAGGCTATCTCTTTATTTCACTCCAACACCATCTCAACTCCCTGGGGAGCATGCAACTAGGCTGCGGATGAACACGCCAAAGTTAGCTTTCACAATTTTCAAACTCAGCCCTCACAGGTACCCGTTTTACTCCTGGGTGGGGAGAAGCAATGTGAGTAAAACACCTTGTTCAAGGATGCAACTCCAGAATCTGGGCAGCTTCGAACACTGTACCCACCAGCCGCAAACGACTGCAGGTCCAGCGCACTAACCACTCGATCACAGAGCCCTACTGTGCGAAACCATTTTGTGAAGGATGCTTTTCACGACAGTTCCCTCCAGAGTGCAAACCTCCATTCACTCTTGAATTACTCCTCTCATTCATTTTGTGTTCAGCTCTACGAATGCACAACACAGTTGAATGTCAAAATAATGAGAAAGATCTGCACTGTTTATCTTATTTTTAAAAGAAGAGTAACGGAAATCTCAACAAGAATTATTTTGCATATCATTTCTCACTTTACTCAAGATTTTCAATTTGCCTGACACTAGTGACAGCATTTAATTCAAAAGTCCTTGGCACGATGCAAAAAACGAAAAGGTTTGTGGTTAACAGAAGTACCTGAAGGGCACTAGCAATGTAAGTGAATTAACATCTTTATCAAGATCACTTTTTCCTAGGACAGGTTCTGTGAAAAATAAAACTTATGAGAGAAATTTTATCAGATTCAATCATCTGCATTCATTGTCAAAGGAAAACTTGGTTTATCCATTACAATTTACATGAAAAATTACTTATAATAATTACCTCACTTAATTACAAAAGTATTGAAGACAGACATATGGCATAAATAGCAAAGCACAAGCTTATTTTCATAATCTACATTTTTTCATCTCAAATAGTTCATTTACAAGTAGTGTTATTGACACATGTACACATACATTCACTGAGATAATGTAAACCACAAAACATGCGCCGACATTCTAGCCATAATTGAGTGCATGCTGGAAAAAATATTCTACCAATAGATATGATTAAAAATAATGAGAAAACAAATTGGTCATGATGCAATGTTTATGAAATACTCAATGAAATGTTTAAATTGAGCATGCTTCTACACTGTGGCCAAAACTACCGAAGCAAGATTGCACTTTTTCCTTCTGTCCTAAACAATCATGCATTCATGACGTTACTTGTTACATCAAGCAAATGGATTGACAGTTTCTCATAAGTTAAAATCATTTTATAGTTTAAACCAATCATGTTATATATGAAAGTGTCAGACAAAAATGAAAGGAAAATCAATCACAACCAGGTCCATGCTTCAACATACACAATCTTCACGCTAAGTCCACTGAAATTATATCTAAATCAAACCAAGCCAGCCACACCAAGAAAATTCATTAGTTGCTTAGATATGATAAAACTCCGAGACACGGCCATAGAAAGGAAAAGAAAAAAAAGGACAAAAAGAAAACACACCCAACACATTAACTTCGTGCTCATTTTGAGAGTTTTACCAGGCTGATCAGCAAGACTACAGTTGGATGCATCTGGTTCATCCATGGCAGGTGTGGTGGGAGGACCTATAAACATCACAACTTCTCAATACCTAGCCTTTCCCCATGAGGGAGGGTCCCCAAAATCTTGTCAGCACTATGATCAAATTATTTCACTTTAAAGTCAACAATCATTTCAAGAACAACCTGCTCAAATCTGGTGTTGGAAAAACAATAAAAGCTTTAGTGCTGACTCATGGAAAAGAGAAAGTGGTAACAAAATGGCTCTCATCACTTCCTGGTTTTCCAAATGCAGCTGCACATGCTACACACAAACACAAACGCGCACGCACACACACACACACACACACACACACATATGACAGACAGTGGCAAAAATTGCAAATATGGCAGCAATTAGCGTGCAATAAAAGACTTTCTGACAAAATTCCCATTCATAAAAATAAAACCCCCCAATCATTTCTGCATTCAACAATGTTGGAGTACAGCAACACATCATCTTAATTCTTATGTATGAAATTTGTATTGAAAGTATATAGTGGCCTAGGTCATACAAACGTTGCATCAATGTGTCAGCAGAATACAGCGAGAGATAACTGCTGCACCAACACAACTTGCATACAAAACTTTGAAATACAGAATTCAATTACTTCATTAAACACGTGACTCATCTACAGAAAGTACTCAAAGTTAGCTTTCTCATCTTCCTCTGCCAGTGGTACACATGAATATTAATCCAATGCTAGTAATGTGACTACAATCTCCACCCTACACCAACACCTTTCATGTGAATCAACCTCATGTGAAACAGTATCATTCCATTAATAAATTCCTGTCCCACAAAACAAAAAACCCCGACAAAACACTAACAAAAACCCCAACCACTTGGAAGCAACATGCCATACCACCTCATTCTTGATTAGGCACCTGTCTACAATTATATACCCATAACCAACAGACAACGGTGCAAAGGACGGCATGCAGAAACTTATTGCAGTACATGCAGGACTAAAAAAAAAAGAGAGGAAAGACATGTGGGGACATCACCCAGAACCTCAAAAAAGCATCATGCATTGGAGCAGCATGCAAACACAGGTGTGGGGGTGGGGGTGGGGGGTGGGGGGTGGGGGTGGGGCCCATGCTTGGGACATACATGTTTACATACCCTGACCTCTATGTGCTCCAGGCTTGTACCCAATACGAATGGATTTCACTGCTACTGCCATGCACACAGTGGGAAACAAAATATATGAAAAGCTGAAACTCAACTTATGCAACCCAAACTATCTGTGATAGCCACATTTCACACAGGAGTGAGAGAGACGGATCATGAGAACAGTAGAAGGGGTACATCACATGTGGTGTGTGTGTGTGTGTGTGTGTATGTGTGTGTGTGTGTGTGTGTGTGTGTGTGTGAGTGTATACACATATGTATATATATAATTAATTTCTATGACATCAGCTGAGTGATAAGGTGACAACATCAATGAACCAGAATGATGAAAGGTCAGGTTTTAGGGGGTTAATTCGCATCTAATACTAAGAGGAAAAAGTCTCAAATTAAACTAAGTGATGCATGGAAAATGTCTTCTATCAATTTCCCTTAAACATGTGTATATGTGAATCATCACATGTGTGCATGAATGGACATCCTTGCTTATACATATATGCGGCTCAAGGATCGGGCTCTACAGCCACAGAGCACGCTGCCGCTCATCCCCGGACTGACCAAACCTGGCGCACACTCCATTGTCTCACGAGACTGACGGATGCCAACAACAACAACAAAAATATGTATATATACTATAAAGTAAATTGACTGTATATGGGTTTTAATGCTTGTAGTTATGTGAATGTATTTATTATCTTTTAAGTTACCTATTTATTAAACTTGTGTATATTTTAAAACACTAATGTTATTTTACTCCTGTAGACAATGGGATTGGAGTCCCTTTAATCTTAACTGTTAGTTGAACACTTTTCATAACACTATCCACACGCCAGCCCTCGTTTTATTCTGTGAGTTGTTTTATTTATACAGAGCCCTCTTACAGACTCGCCTCCATTCCACTTTTGTCCGCCCTCCTGTAAGTTTTATATGTGCGCCTGATAAAGGCTTTTTTGTCGAAAATTTGCGCTGTTTTACCTTCCAATGTTTTGTAACTGTTTTGTATTATACGCGGCCATCAGAACCTCACCATGTTTTAGACTTTTACTTTAGTGCCGTGGCAGTCCCTTGTTTTTGACATCTCCAATTAAATTATCATTCTTTCTTTCCCTTTTTCTTTAAATCAAATTTTCTTTCTTTCTTTTTTCTTTTTCCCTTTTTTTTTAAATCAAATTTTCCTTTTTTCTCTTTTTTCATTTTTTCTTTAAATAAAATTTTCTTTCTTTCTTTCTTTTCCCTTTTTTCTTTAAATCAACTTTTCTTTTTCTTTCTTTTTCCCCTTTTTTCTTTAAATCAAATTTTCTTTCCTTCCTTCCTCCCTTCCTTCCTTTCTGCTATCTTTTTAATGAAAACTCTTGGCTTTTTACAGCAAACCTTTGACTCAATTATATCCTGATTTCAGATTTATTAATCTATACTGTCAAATTCAACAATGCCATAATCAAGCAAGGATAGGGATATACTGATTTGGAATAGGGAAGGCTGCATGACAGGTGAAGGGATTGAGAGATAATATGAGTGGAAAGATAGTGAATGGGGAGCTTGCAAGTTTCATGCTTGAGGAGTGGGCTGAGGTAAGGAAGACACAGTGAAAAAACAAATTTAAAAACCTTAAATAATCCTTCCACTGACACAAATTATGCAGCAATGCTCAACAACATAGCAGGTCTACATCAGCTTCTCAAGCCCAGCTTTCATCAACTATAACCTTTCTATTGTTGTTATGCTTTACATCCATGGTCCAGCCAGCACCACCAGAATTAAACTCAATTACATCAAAAGCAATAAAATGTTAATCAACACCAGAAACTGCCAACACATCTTAGTGTACATGAGACTGATAAGTTATCTCAAACAAAGCATAGGTTACATCCATTAAATCCACGCAGTAATAGACAGAACATCAGTATCTATTCATATTCAAGATACTCACTTCTCTGAATGGGTGTAGGTTTTGGTGGCTCTTGAGTGGGCTCCCCAGATGGAGAATCTGTACTCCCCCGCCTCTCCATTTCTGGTTTGCCAATGCCAGCACGGGCTTCTGCTATTAGTTTCCGTGCTCTCTCCCTCAATTTCCTCTGCCTCTCATCCTCCTGCAGAAAGGGGGGAGAGAGTTGCAGACCACAGATCACATGCCAGTCATCTATGAAATCCATGAGACTAAAATATTTATGAGTCCACAAGTTGGTCATCACATAGAATTGACAGGTAAAGCTGGCAAGACAGCTTGACAGAACAGTTTCTGGAAAAATTCCCCCATTGAAAGTTTGGCTGTGGCTGTCCCAGTTTTCTTGTGCAGAAGTCATGATGACAATGGGTGCTGCTTCGCATTACGACCGGGGAAATGGTAAGATGGCATCATCAGCTCTGGCCATGTGTTGTAATGGTGAAGGAAAGTCTCTTAAATAGTCCTATCTCTGTAAAATAGTTTACGAGAAAACACAGAGGTGAAAGTATTTGACGACAAAGCATGATGGTCAACTGGCACTTTATGTACCACAAGCTACCATGAAAGCTGATAATTATAATATCTAAAATTAAATAATCTCAGTCTTTCAGAATATGCAAATATTGCATCTCTCCATATATCTATTGACAAAAGAACTGAGTAAAGAGCATCTCTGCAAAATATCAAAAGGTAATTTTCAAAGTTAATTCAGAACTGCAATGATGCAGGAGTTCCCTCCCTTCTCTTGCCCCCTGCGAGTTGAGGGTCGGAATAGACCCACTGCATCCATCTATGTGATTGTAAGAGATGAATAATTAGGGACATCGTGACTTGATTTGTGTTTACTCTAAAATATTCCAGAGATTTTCATGCTCAATGGTCTTACATAGCCTACAAAGGTTGATAGGCTGTAAAACTCCATTCATCCTCCTCCCTTCTCTCCTCACACCTACCACCTTTCTCCATGTCTGTATCAGTTTTCAAGATGTCACGCATCTAAGGTTTGGTCTTCTTAGGTAGCTGACTGGTTTCCAGTCAATCCAAGGAGGGTGGACAAACATTGCTCTGACGTCATACTATGCCCAATGAAAATATTTACTTTACTAAAAAGGTAAAGAATTTCACATTCAGTTCCTTCTATAGGGGGTTCAATGGGATAGATCATGGCTAAAAAGAAATTTGATAGGGGGAGAGGTGTTAGACCTTCTGACAGCTAGTAACAAATCACAAATAGCGAGAGAGAGACTGACCTCCAACACTTGGCAATTTGGCAGAGCCCTACTCTCTCATCAGGAAAATTTCCACAGCTGGGCACCATATTTTTTAAAGCAAATTCCTAACCCTACCTAACCCTAACTCTACCCTTAAAACATCCCTCCTAATTGCCCTGAGAGGTCAGATGTTGTTATTTTGCCACTACTTTAAAATGACAAAATCTGGTCTTTAAGTGCCAGGACCCATGCAAATTGTGAGAAACATCATTGAAGATGAGTGAAAATGTGTGCCTGTGCATGAGAAATCATGGCAAAACAGTTTCTGAGAAATGCTGAGAAAAGTCATAAGTGCACTCACTACATTATGTAATTGCATTCCTGAACTTTACCTCACTGTAAAAAATAAATAATAAAATTAAAAAAACAAATAATGATCACAAAGATCGATGGGAGGTTGTGGAATCTCAGGTTTAGTATGGAAACAAACATTTCGGGTGTAGCCCTTCATCAATTTTCCTCTATGAACACAGTTTTCTCTGGAATATGCATGGATGAATAAATAATATTGTGATTGAAATATATAATTTTGCCTCTCTTTTTCCCCTTCAACTTTTGTTTCCTCATGCACAGTCACGTTTCAGCAAGACTTGAGAATAAATGCTAGAGCAGCTCTCAAATGGTACAGAAGCAGTGGGACATCGATGGTGATGTACATGCATAAACAGCATTTTCATCCATGTCCTGCTGACTCGCCTCCTTATCGTCTGGCTGGGTGGTGGCGGAGGACTGAGAGTCAGATCTGGACAGCTGTCTCTGCATTGCTGTCTCTCTCCGAGCCTGCTCCAGCAGCAGCCTGGCTCTCTCCTTCAGCTCATCATGGCGACTTCTGGCAGCCTGTTTTGACAATACCAAAGATAGGTCGTGACCACCCCCTTTTTTGTGTTTTGACAATGCCAAGACTGCAGCCTTTACAACTAACATCCATAAAAGCAGTCAGTACTCCCATTGCAGATGAATTTCAAAGATGATCATTTCTGCAAAACCTGATATAATGTGATTGCAAGATGTTTTTACTGTATCAGGTAATGTAGAGCCAGTTCCATTATCATCTCTCTCTCTCTCTCTCTCTCTCTCTCTCTCTCTCTCTCTCTCTCTCTCTCTCTCTCTCTCTCTCTCTCTCTCTCTTCGTCAGTTCGTCCGTCCGTCTATAATCCATTGCCTGTCCGTCTGTTTATATGTCTGTCCGTCCTTCCGTCCGTCCCTCTCTCCGTCCTTCCGCCCCTCCCTCCCTCCCTCCCTCCCTCCTGTCACTCTCTTTCTCTTTCTCTCCCCTCCCCCCCCCTTTCTCCCTCTCTCTCTCTCTCTCTCTCTCTCTCTCTCTCTCTCTCTCTCTCTCTCTCTCTCTCTCTCTCTCTCTCTTCAACTAGCCCAATGCGGTAAAAGAATGTTTAAACAAATGTGGCTATGCCTTTGTGTGGCAGAACAGTGGAACCGCAGGCTGGGTAACCTTCTTACGATCTCTCAAAGACTCCAAGACTGCTTCTATCAGGAATGATGTGCCAAACTTGGCAGCAGTCAAATTCTTTATCTACAGGTCCTACAAAGACAAACTTATAGCTGAGAATTAACTTAATGAAGTAACTATTTTAAAATTTCAATGGTGTATTTATCAGATTTAGACTGATAATAAATGAGCTAAAAATAAATAAATCATACAATAATGCCCAAGGGTCTGATACAGATGACCATTTTGCCCAAATGAAACTGAAAATGAACAACATTTTCTGTTCAAATGCTATAAATGTCACAAAGTTAGAAATAAGTACACAACAAAGTATACTCCAATGAATATCCATCCAACATTGAACTATATTGTCAATGGCCGTGGTGTATGTAAAACAAGGGCTGTAGCTATGTTCATTTTGTATGCTCTGAATCTATTAATCCAGGCAGTAGAAGATGCTCCTCAGCCACAAGCTACTGAAGTAACTGAAACTGACACTGTACATAATTCTGATATAAACTCTACTTAAAAACCCAGTTTGCAAATATAATGTGTGGAAAAAGGATGATATAGGTGTAGTAAAGAATACACATTCCTGACAAAGATTAACTTATTTTTAAAAAAGGTAATTATAAATCAACTGCTGTACATATTCAAGAAATTTCTAATCCACTGAATTATGAAGTCAAAACACTATATAGATCCTTGTATGAGAAAGTTTATACTGAAAAAATTCTAAAGATATTTGTACAGTACAGTTATTAGTGGTGAGACTTGCATTTTATGTTAATTCTAACGTGTCCATAACTTGTTCACACATGAAACATTTTACACATCATTTGATTACGTAAGAGAATGCAAAATTTTACACACTGTCATGTATATGATGTAATTAATGATGGGTTGTGGGCTGAAATAAAGTCAATAAATCAAACCTCTCCCTCTCATCCCCTCATCCCCCCCCCCCCTTCCCAAGTGTGCATGCGAGAGTGATTCCCTCTTGCCATAGAAAACATCACAGTAATTATCTGGTATATCTCACTCTGTTCCCTCTCAGTCACAGTTGGTGAGACAAACATTCACTACAAAAGGCAAAGGCAGATGTGGCATACTTCAGACTGGGATGCTGATGGAGCAGGTGCAGGGACTGACATTTCTGGGACATTCTGTGGTGACACTGGGGATGTTCTCTGGGCACAAATAAAAGAAAAACATTACGTCATTCAGCTTGCAAAGAGAAAATGAAATGTCATCAAAAGCACCTATAAGATTTCCATATGAATTTCATCCAGGAAAAAGCAATTTTCAGGTGCTTCATTTTATCTGTTTGTCCAGTGGTGCTGCTTAAAACAGAAAGAACTCCATTCTTGTTCAGGTCTACAGGGCTTACACTGAACCACCATGAAATCCTCCTTGGGTAACCTCAGCATTCTTTAAGGGACGGGATCCACAGGCAAGCTGATAGAGCATGGTCTCTTTCTGTGCCACACAAGAGCCATCACATAGGTTCCATGCCATTGTGCTTGTTGCTAACTTCACATTTTCATCCATGTCCTGCATGTACCCTGATTTTATAAGTGTGTGGATTTTTTGGTTCCGTTTTAAAGCACTTAAACACTGCAGTGTGTCAGTCAAAAAGCATCACTATTCATTCCACACATATGGTCAAATCAATATAAGACAAAATCTTATGCAGAATATTCATGCAGTTTTCTTAAACTCAACATTTCATCTCCATTTCAACTTGTCTTCATTTGAATAAGATCAAAAACCTTGAGATATTTGTTTTATCAAGTGCTACAGCTGATAGGTAATCATCTTGTTTTTAACCATTGAAATTAAAAGAGCAAAACAAAGAAGTAAATATAATCTTTCAACAACAGCACTGTTGATCATAAATGACCAAAACCAAATAAACAAGATGTTGTTAAGTTTACAAGTACTCTGGGTATCCATGAACTAAACTTACCGGTGAATGTGGTTCAGGAGAAATTATCTTCTTGGTGGTCTCTTTGGATGGAGAACTCCTGGGTGGAATGTTTGGTCTGAGAGGTAAAGAAAATCCCAAGACAATTTAGATACTGTGCAAACATTGCAATAGCAGCCAGACTCAAGCACTTCTACAGGCATGAATAGTCTCCTCTTTTGACGATATTTCTCACAGAATGACGAATATAAAAGCATGTGTACCACTGGACATTTTAACTGTGACCAAAATACAGCAGAATGTTTTGGTGTCTGCTAGGGGATTCAGTGGTTGCATGCATGTGTGCACAAGAACATGTGACCATGAATAAATGTGTGTGTGTGTGTGTGTGTTTTCATGTGTGTGTATGTGTTCACGTGTGCCTGAGCAGATACATGTGTACAGGTTGATGGGACTTTAAAAAGCACTGTGCATACATGTGCGTGCACGTGCCCTAGATCACAAGCACACACAGGACCAACACGGTGCTAATGTATGCACCAAACACTGGCCCAAGGGAATTTTGCACCTACAGAATTACATTGGCCCAATGTATGTTGGCAAGCAAGTGCAAAGTTATCAACCCAACGGAGTGCCATCGCCTGGCCAACACTCCCTGCCAAGTGATGTTCCTAAATTTACCTTAGATTAAGTGACAATTCACATGGAATGTATTTTCAGAAGATCATGGGATGGCATTCCATACCTTGTGTCGCGGTTGGGGTAGGTGGTAGTTGGCTCAACCACCAACCGGACAGTTAAAAAAAATTAATATGGGAAATTCCTTCCTCAGTCACTAATCACATTTAAGAACACACACGCCACAAACAGAATTTTACATAAAACAATCGCCATCTAGACTTATACACCTTTCAATACAAAACTCATTCATTAAATGAACAAAGGAAAATGAAAAGAAGAAACGAAAACAATTACAAATAAAAAACCTTTAAAACCTGCCCCGCACAGCAGGCTTAATTACAGTTCTTAGAATCCAACCCCCCTCAATCCATTTTACCCTTTATATAATTCTGTCCAAGATGTGTGGGTGCAAAGAGTGTTGAAATTATTCAAACATGACGAAAATGTGAGGAAAGATAAGGAATCCGACTTGATCCATAGCATAAGTTGGGTACTAAAAAACCTCTTGGTCTTCATGAAATTTAATTTGTCTCCCTTTCAACTGAGCCTCATTTTATCCAAATACAGTGTAGATATATTTTTTACCCAATGATCTATTTATCCATTTATTTGCTTTTATTCCAAAGAATGTACTATAGTAGATGTAACATTATTATCCTTGTTTCGGTATTCAAGTCTTTTTTAACGTATGGTTTTATCCCATCTCTCAAGCATACCTTCACATACTAGGCCTATTTTAATGTAATTGTTTAACCATTTGACATCCCTCTTTTCTAATCTCACTTCTTTCTTCTTTCACACACACACCCATACACACATACACACACACACACACACACAGGCACACACATGTACATGCACACACACACACACACATGCACACACACACATGCACGCACGCGCATGCATGCACGCATGCACATGCATGCATGCACACACACACACGCGTGCACACACACACACACACACACTCTCACACACGCATGCATGCACACCATCACTCCTCCTCCTTCTCCTTCCTCCACTTCTGCCTAGCCCCTCTCGATCTCTTCATCCCTGCATCATTTGGTAACCATGTGCTAATTTACATCTTACAAGCATCACAATTTTAAGGAACCTACAGACTCATCATCCTCTGAATGATGTAAATCATCCCTGCTCAGTCAACATTTTACCCTGTACACTTCAGTTATATGCCAGATGCAGACTTTAAAGTTTAAAAATTGCATTTGTACTCACCCTGTATTTTAAAGTGACTTCTCATATATTGCCATTGTTTTGGTTCAGTCAAATATACTCAAATTAACTTAGGGGTACTGATAGGCTAATGCATGATAGGGGGCATGGCATGGCCCCCAGAACACCCCTGCAGTTACTACTGCTGAATGAGTCGTTGTCAGCAACATTTCCGGACACTGTACCCCAGTTTTGAAATCTCAGCCTTACAGTCACGTGACTTGCACGCCCGGGGAGTTATGCTAAGATCCGACCGCGTTAATGTATCTGCATTTTGTGACAAACATCTTGCTCGGCGATACTGTACTCCATGCACCTTAACGGTCCGCATGATTTGGGTGTAATCTTAAGCTAAACGACGTTTATAAATGTCTGTTCTCGCGAGAAATGCCAAGATTTTAAACTGGAGTACAGTGTCTGGAAATGTTGCCGACAACGACCATTTCAGCGTTACTACTGCAAAGAAAACAAGTGACTTCCCTTCCACTGTTCCATTCAAATTTTTACACATGTGCAAAGGACAGCAAACAGGGGAGGATGAGGTGGAAGGAGGTGGAGGAGGAAGTGCTAGGAGGAGGAAAAGAAGTGTGTGTGTCTGGCTAGTCAGCTATTAAAGAAATGCCAACCATCTGGACTTGCTAGTCCAATCCTCCTTCGACAGTATTGCTGGCTCCTTCCCTGGAACCTTTCCCTGCAATCTCCCATGTTGTAGAATTTGTCCCTTCCTTATGTTCTGTACTTCCATTTAGAGTTCAATGCCTATTACTCCATTAACAAATCCTTCATCTGCCAATGACATAATTTTGTCTAAAGCCTACACTGCTGCCAGTGCAACCAGATATATATACTGGTGAGACTGGCCGAACCCTGAACACCCCTTTCCATGTACACCTCTGTCACGACTCAAACTTGTTCATTGATTTTTCCCCACTGTTTTGAAATTATTTACTCTGCCGGGATTGTCACTGTTGTGCGTGCAAAGGGTGAGACCCATGTGTTTATCTAATTAGTTTGAGCGGAGCATGGTATGCTGCGATTGTTTCGTTTGTGAAGGTATTTTCTCAGGGTTTCGTGCCAGTTGCACGTGCGTGTCACGAGAATTTTGCATTTCTGTTGGGTGTTTATTTATAGGATGTACGGGGTTTGAGGTGGATTTTTGATAGAGAGTTCGGTCACTCTCGTTAAGCCAGGGCGGCTGTTGGTTTTGAGAGTTCTGTCACTCTCGTTAAGCCAGTGTGGCTGTTGGATTTTTATAGAGAGTTCTGTCACTCTCGGTAAGCCAGTGTGGCTGTTGGAGAGTGTATCTCCTGTTGGGCTGGTGGCCGGTTGAATGGTGGTTGGCGAATTGGAGTCGCCTGTTTTGTGGGCGTTACCAGTGTATGTTTTGGCGGTTGTGATTCGAGTTCTACTGCTCCTAATCTTGAGAGGTAAGGTTATCAGTTACTTTCGTTCTCTTACTGTCTCGATGTGTTCGCGGCTATATTGTATCTCCCTCAATTTTGTTGTTTCATTGTTTCGTTTTTTCGGAAGTTATAGTTTTTGTTCTGGTTATATTTCAGATTTTTTGGGGCGCCAGACCAGTAACGTGAGTTCGCAGTTTGGTTTATGGCTCTAGGCCGTTGGTGTTGTGTGTTGAACTCACCATTTTGTCTACCGTTGGGACCACGTTGGCCAACGAGTAGCATAGTTTGGGTCGTCATGTTTTAACTTATCCTTGAACGGTACCCCGCCTAGGGTGGCTACAGTGCCATTGAAAGTTTTTACTGTTTCTCTGAATCTTGTGTGTTGAACTCACCATTTTGTCTACCGTTGGGACCACGTTGGCCAGCGAGTAGCATAGTTTGGGTCGTCATGTTTTAACTTGTTCTTGAACGATATCCAGCCTAGGGTTGCTACAGTGTCGTTGAAAGCTTTTACTGTTTCTCTGAATCTTTGGAGATTCATCAGTTGTTGTTTTTTGTTACTCCCATACACCCACCTTGTACGGTGTTGTTTTGTTTTGTTTAGAGTGTTTTATTTTCTCTCTTCGATGATGTTGTGTCCGAGGATATTGTTGACTTGGATGGGTTGCTAGCATTGTTGTGTTTTTTTGGTTGTCATAGGAAGTAGTTGCGGCGAAGAGTTTGTCGTTTGTGGATCAACTGTGGAAGGTTTGTGTGACTGTGCATTGAGGTGGAAAGGTTGACGAGTGTTGCATGTTTAAGTGTTGATTTGTGCTTTGGCATAGTAGAGTTGTTGATTTGTGAATTGAATGTAAACTGTTTTATTAAATCATTTTAAATTTCATCCTGTTTGTGGTGTCTTTGTTTCATAAGAGTATTGACTGAGGAAGGAATTCTTAATTTTTTTAAGATTAAACTGTCTGCTGTTACACTCAGCCATTTTCTATCAAATCAGCTTTGACAACCTCACAGATATAAATCTTACATGACCTAAACTTGCTGCTTGGCATTTCAATTCCTTCAACCATTCCACTCAATTCATACATGTGAGGGGTATGTGGTTGCTGCATGAGAATAAAGCTAATAACAGGAAGGACTAGGAATAGTACTTCATTTACGAAGCAGCCCCTCCAGTTTACTAGTTCAGTTGGGTTTGCATCATACCAGTGACTGAATAACCAAATTGAGCACGAGCAGGGGCAGGGCACTTTCACCTAGTGGCAGCCAAGCAGTAACAGCAGAGATTTCATGCTACACAAAAGACTATAAACTTATCTTTTAAAAAAAGGAAATGAGATAAAAGCATTAATTCCTGTCAACACACATGTAAACAATGCTGCACTCTCCATGCACAATTGTATTCACCTGCTCTTGGTAGGACTCGTTTCTTTGGCATCATCTTTCAGGTTGCCAGGAGCAGCAGCAGCAGCAGCAGCTGCAGGAGCAGTATTAGGCTCTTCTTTCTTCTCCTCCTCATCCTCATCAGAGTCGAAGGGATTGTAAAGCTGATTTCTGGTCATAAGCTTGGGTTTGTTAGCTTCATCCTCCTTGTCTTTGCATGCCGTGGCATTCTTTGGAGGACTTGGGGCAGGTCTTTTCTTGTTGGACTTGGGAGGAGAGGGCTGCCGGGCTGAGGGGTCTGTTGGAGTCTCTACAGCAAGAGCAGCACTGGCACTAGCCTCGAGAGTCCGACTCGGAGATTCTGGAGATGGCGAGCCATCCTTTCCCTGCAAATGCATCAAAGGATATAGTCTGCCTCTGTGTGAAAAGGATGTGTCTCTTGTGAAGTGGAAGGATTAGGAGCCACTTCCAACTGAGCCACTGGAAGAGGTCTAAAAAGCTCAGCAGACAGGGTCTGCAGCTGTAATTTTGTAAAGGGGGGCATCAAAAGCAAAACAATGTATGATAAAGTCTAAAACTACAACTTTGTGGCATCCACAGTCAGCCAGTGTTAAGGCTGCCTACAATATCAAAGAGCAGTTGTGTACACCCCAATGGCTTTGTCTCTGGGACTCTAGACATGGTAGTGCATCCCTAGCCAACACCAAAGTAACTTTCTCTTTTAAAATAAAATGTAACAAGAAGGGCAAAGCCCATACGACTCACATGCTTGACCTTGACCTTTATATGACCTTGACCTTCAGGTGACCTTCAAGGTCAAGGTCAAACAACTAAACCTACCAATGACATCATACACTAAGAAATGCTTTACACATTTTTCCTACCAAAATACATGTGACCTTGACCCAAGGTCAAGGTCATCCAAGGTCATGCAACACAAAGCTCTTAATTCAAGACATAGGAAGCACAATGGTGCTTATTGGCACTTTCTACCATGAGATATAGTCACTTTTAGTGGTTCACTACCCCATTTTGGTCACATTTCATAAGGGTCAAAAAGACCTTGACCTTGATGATATGTGACCAAATGTGTCTCATGATGAAAGTATAACATGTGCCCCACATAATTATTAAGTTTGAAACAGTTATCTTCCATAGTTCAGGGTCAAGGTCACTTCAAAATATGTATACAATCCAACTTTGAAGAGCTCCTGTGACCTTGACCTTGAAGCAAGGTCAACCAAACTGGTATCAAAAGATAGGGCTTGCTTTGACCTATATACCACTTGTAGCTAAGGTCGCCATTCTCAATAACGTGGGAGAAAATTGGGAAAATGTGAAAAATGACTGTTTTTGAGACCACATTTATGGCTCCTGTGACCTTGACCTTGAAGCAAGGTCAAGTCACTATGTATGTTTTTTTAGGCCTTGTCATCATACACCATCATGCTACATTTGGTGTTGATAGACTTAATAGTCTCCGAGAAAAATCCAACGTTAAAGTTTTTCTACGCCCGGACGGACGGACGGACGGACGGACGACACGGCTGAGTACATAGACTCACTTTTGCTTCGCATGTGAGTCAAAAATTGGCTGTAAACATAAGATGTAACTAGTTCTTGTCAACATTAAATGGTAACTCCTGGATCAAACAAAACTGGCATCTCAAAACATTGACAGCACAATGCTGAACATGGCGAGGCACCTTTTCCTTGAATGTCATCTTACAAAAGTTTCAGACTTCACATAAAACTTTTAATTTTAAAATGTTGTATGATATGTATGAAGGCACCACAGCTAGGGAGGCTCGGTGGCTGAGAGGTCAGCTCACTTGACCTGCTCGTGGCTAGTGTGTGGGGCATTTGATGCTGTGTGGATACTGGAGCAGCATCCTTGAGCAAGGTGCTTCATTCACATTGCTTCTCCCCACCAAGAAGTACAACATGGAACCCCTGAGGGCAGTGATTACACACCGTAGTGCAATTAACCCTTGTATGCTGCTGTGAGCCCGCATCAGGTTGGAGTACTCCTCGGAGTGGAGTTAGCACTAGTACCTGTCTGCGTTAGTCATCAACTGCCAGTAAAGGATTGGCAGCCCAGTGATCAGGAGGTAAAATATACAGCAGTTTAAGACCCAGACATGGGTGATGAGTTGCTATATTAAACCACAACTTTACCTTCACCTTAAATTACAAAAAATCTCAACACCAGATCCATAGTGTAACAGCACTGGTGACCTAGGCATCTAAGTGGCAGACATGGAAGACAAACCTATTTTGAACAGGCAAGATAATCTTTCCCTCCATTCACCTACAACAGTAAGGCTGTTTGATGGTGTGGTGTGGTGTGGTGTGGTGTGGTGTGGTGTGGTGTGGTGTGGTGTGGTGTGGTGTGTGTGTGTGTGTGTGTGTGTGTGTGTGTGTGTGTGTGTGTGTGTGCGTGTGTGTGTGTGTGCATGTGCGTGTTGTGTGTGTGTGTTGTGTGTGTGTGTGTGTGTGTGTGTGTGCGTGCGTGCGTGCGTGCGTGCATGTGTGTGTGTGTGCGTGTGTGTGCGTGCTCTCGCCACCACAAAATATGGCCTTTCTCCCCGCTAGAGGTCCCGCTATGTCCTGCAAAGTTTAACTACATAAGGTACCCATTAAAACGTATGCAGCTGCCTCCCTTAACATGGGGTTTGGAGTTTTTTTTACCCATGGTACTGGTGGATAGAGAGTGAAGCAGATGGCTGAATTTTTCTTATCTAATCATCATATAATTGATGAGACAACATTGGTGCCTTTACACTCTCAAAAATCAGTGAAATGAGAAGATCCTGCCTTTGTATGATGCCTGACAATACTCTTGAGGTCTACATGAAAATTTTGTTTTTTGGGAGAATTTGATATGGCTTTCAGATACAACCACCTCTCTATTTCACTGCTAGCTTTACAATATAAACCAACATTACTGAAGCCTTTTAGTCATAAAACTCTGAAAATGGAGTTGATCATGTGCACTTACTCAATTAGACACCCGACAGAAAATCAGGTCCTACCAACAACAACAAAATATTTTGCTTTTCACTCATGCATAGAAAAGCAAAGACGTTATACAGAAAGATACGGAACTTTGCCTGAACCTGCAAGGATGGCTGTTTAGAGTTACTATTTCATAGAGAGGTGGTCCCACGGCAATTATGACTGTTCAAAGAGTGGCATACTTTGCAGCACAATTTCTTGCTCAAATGCTCACTACAAGCACATTTGAGCCTGAAGAACCCATCACTTCTCTATTTGTATCCAAGAAAGAATGATAGCGCTGATGACACTTGCTAGCAGAGAGATGCAAACTGAAACATTAAGACAAGCACCTGCTTTCGTGGTTTTGGTACAGGTGCCTCTGCATTCCTGACAATTTCCTTGGCAGGCTGTGTAGTAGGACTGGCATCTGCAGGTGGCTCCACGGTTGCCACCAGACCATCCTCGGGTGTCGAAGAGTCCTGAGCAGCTTGGGCAAAGTCAGGTTTCCTGTCCTCCACATCAGGAGTCTTAATGCCATACATCTCCTCTGTTATGCGGATGTCGTTTTCCGTATCCTGCTCTCCTACAGTGTAAGTGCTCTCACTGGCCAGAGTTCCAATCTGCTGGACCTCCAGGCGCTGGCCTGTGAAGTAGGCGCGGAGCTGGTGCAGGTATGTCATCACAGCCAGTTTGTCTGGCACAGACAGCATCACCATATCAGAGGGCTCAATCAGTTTGGGAATTCCCAGCTTTGCTGCTGCATCAAATGCCTGGGGAAAAAACAAACATAAATACATAAACTATGAGGCTTTTTTGCCAAGCTGGGTTGATGGGCATCACAGAAGTAATGGTCAGGCGTGGACTCTTTACACAATTGTGTCTGATTCACTATCAATATTTCACTTTTTGGTTTCAAGTCCCTTCTTTATATCATTCCATATCTGAATAGCATCAAAGTTAATGGTGTATCATCTAATATTCATTATTGGGGGTCAAGAAATCAGTTCTCCACAATAATCTGTCCCATCCACCACTCAAACACACACACACACATGCATGCACACACATGCATGCACACACATGCATGCACACACATAATCTTGAACTTGTTTTCATGGATTCTTCCCCTCCATTTCCTTTGCAAGAAAAACTTTATATCTTTTTATCAATAAAACGTATCCACTGAAACAATACTCCGCATCGTACTCACCATTCTGTTGTTTCCCTTGATATCGTGAGGTGCAAGAGACGGAAAGTCACTGGAAAAAAAAGGCAGTGCCATGAGTACAGCAACAGCAATATAACCAAATCTGATTAAATGAAACAACAACAAAATTCCTTTGACATTTTTGGCACCCATTTAGATTCGTTTCCCCTCAAGAGCCATTGTTTTTAGCTTTTCAAATTCATTCCAATGTGTTCCAAGAATGCAAAGATGTGCTCTGCTGTTAATTACTTTGTGTATGTGCACATGTGTGCACATTGTATGTGTAAGTATGTGTGTGGATGTGCATGCATGAACTTGTGTGCATGGATGCATGTGTCTGTATGCTAAGATTTCTGCATGTGCATTATCAAGGATGGATGGATGGATAGGGCTTAAGAGCCTAAGATCACAACATTAATTTTAAAAACCCACCAACATTTATCAATGTATGAAAAACATTTCATGACAATGGATTCCAGTACAATTTGCTTAATGTTTTTCAGCATACTCCGAGCTTTGAGGTAGATGCAAGTTTCACTGCCAATCAGTTCATGTGGGCTATGAGAGGCCTCCGATCACGAAAAATCACAAGGGCTGCCAGAGCAAAATTCAAATCTCAATTTCCTTCGTCACCTAGGAAGCGCTTAGAGATGGATGGATGGAGCCCAAGGGTCCATCAGCCGTGTAGGCCATACAAGGCTACAACGTTATTCAACTAGATTAAAATGTAGATGTAAAGAAATATTAAAAAACAAGACATAGTATGACTCAAATTGGAGAATAAAACTGAGAACTTTTCCCTAATGTTATCACTGACGGACTGTTTGACCCACTCCGTAGATGAGCAAGTCAGGGACACTCCATCAGAATGTGCCACATACTGAGCCTGCACTGTCAAGCACAGCACTCCGGTGGAGGCTCCAACCGAAACGATAGGAGTGAGCCAGAACAGAATGACAGATCCAGGAATGGCAGAGCACAACTTCTTCTCTTCTGATGAGTGATTTGGGGGTGAGTCGCTCATCCCACACAGAAGTTATTTTATGGAGTTTAGTATGTGCCCTGCAGTCCCTGTCAGCCCCACACAGAAGTTATTTTATGGAGTTTAGTATGTGCCCTGCAGTCCCTGTCAGCCCCACACAGAAGTTATTTTATGGAGTTTAGTATGTGCCCTGCAGTCCCTGTCAGCCCCACACAGGATGTGGTCACCTGCCGGGATTTTGCCTAGGGATGGGGGAAGGGCTCTCTTGTTCCCTGGGATACCCATATGGCTAAGAACCCAGCAAAAGGCGACCTCAGTACCCCTACGCCATAGCTGACAGAGATTGTAAAATATACCAAACAAGCATGGATAGGATTTCTTGCTACCTCGCAGAGCCTGTACGGCCAAAAGGGAGTTGACATTATGAGGAAAGGCTCCTTGTCCAATAGGAAGACTAGAAGGCAATGAATGTGTTCCTAAGCTTCAGTGAGCACCTCCTGAGCCTGGTTGTGATGCCAGTGCTCGCCCTAAGAAACTCAGTTTTTTTAAGTTGCTAAACTGTTGTTGAATTGTTTCCCTCGATTAATTGACAGGCAATAGATGAAAGTTTCCACCATTTCTAAACAGATGCTGGGAGCAGGAGATGTTTCAATGGCACATGGGAAGCCTTACTGTGACGATCCAAGCCCCTGTTTTTTTATTTTTCTGTGTAGTTTTGTAAAATGCCTATCCTGTGCTATATTCTCTGTATGGTTTGAATGTGCAGTTTGGCGGTGAGCTGCTAAAGCCGTTAGTAGGGTGAGGTGGACGCGTACGTGACGATTAGCGTCCTACTTTCTGTCCTGTTTAAAATACAATGTCTGACAGGAATTACCAGTCTAACCTTTCGTGAACTATCTACCTGGGTTACGTCTAGGTTTTAAAACCCAACGTTTGGCGCAATTGGCCTCAACGACCATTTCAACGTAACTAGGACGATGACGCTATTCCTGATGATGTGATTGTCTGAGGCTGATCACGTGTAAGCTTTGATATTGTTCATGTACACGATGCGCGAGCGAGTTAGGCAGTGTGTGCTGAGCCCGCGGGCTGAAGAGACGTGAATGTCTAAGTAAAGAGAAACGCCACACTCCGTGTGCAGTGAGAGCACGTAAAAGACTCTCCATCAATAATCCTGTACTAAGAACAGTACCCCATGAGTGCGCGCAGCTGCTAAGTGAGGCTGAAATCGACGCCACTCATCACGCGTGGCAGTCAAACCACGTTTAAAAGAACTCCTGCAAAGTCCTCTGCTGAAGACAGGACAATCTTCCCTAGAGTCCTAGCCCAATATTCGTCGAATGGAGAAAATTCCCTCAGTCTACGCGTAACGCTATAGGCTGAGTGTCAAGCGTGCAAATCTATCTCCACACAAACGGTGGAGCTGTGTCGTGTTGTGTGTGGAATACACAACACGTTTTATGACCTTTCTAATTTCTCTCTAAGGAGTAGCCTTGTGAGAGAGATTGTGTGTGATGGTCTGAGAGACTAGAATTACGTGTACGAAATCTCATCTGTGACGCGCTCCCGAATTAGCGTCACCAGTCGGCGAAAGACTCGCTCGTAAGTACTGTCTGAAATCCATTCTGTTGTTTATTCAGAGGAAGCATTCCTCTATGTTCAGTCTGAGAGTAGATTGACAAGGATAAGAGACTGATATAATTCATCTACCGTGACATTATTCTCTATAGTCGAGTAGTTGGTTTAGAGGAAGCATTCCTCGATCTACATTCAGTCTAAGATTATATGTAGGCTGACCAGCCTAATTGATTGATTTAATCCATTTTGCCTTTATAGTATTCTCTTGTCATGATCTAGTCATATTAAAGAAAATCATTATTGAACACTGTGTCATGTTATGTGAACAATGAGAGTGTGAGAGAATGAATTAGTTTGACTCCCTCCACGTATGATACCCCTAGACTAGGAAAACACGTAGAATTTGCAAATTGTGCAAAATTAAAGTGGAGGGTAGGTCACACTTACTTTGTACAAAGTGTGGCAGAATAAAGACCTTTTTATTTCTTTCAGTCTCTATACGGTTGCTCCTGTTAACTGAGACCCACTTTGGGACAATGTCCCCAATAGCTCCAAATGACAGTCACAACTGGAAATTCAAGTCAAAATATGACTAAGTGCCAAATCTAAATGAGACAAAATTAACAAAGCCTGACTCAGAACTATGTTTGGAAAGAAGGTTCTGCACAGTCATCTGATAAGCAGTGGCATCAATATTTCATTGTACGCATTCTTTGCAGAGAGGTCAGATTCCACTTGCCTAGAGTCAATTTACATGTCTCTCGGTACCAAATAAAATCAAAATCATATGGTGAAGTATTCCTTTTGATTCTAATGTTGCTATCAGCCTTTCCACTTCCATGATGCCATCACAACCAATTTCCCTTTCAGTCTATTTCAAAGGCAACCTAAGCTACTTTGATAGTGAACCACCTTTTTGGCATAGGTTTTAGATAACCATAGGGGGGTGGAGGGGAAAGGAAGAACCTACCAAGGCCAAGTGGTAATGAAGTAAAAGAGCTGGAAAAAAACTGTCACTCACATGAGATCTTTTCGGAAGTGGTGGATGATAGCACAGAACGCTAAGCCATTCCTCCAAGATGTGGTCAGGTTGGTGATGCGGACACCCCGGTAGCCTCTGGTGACATTCCTACACCATGATAGCAGATCTTCAGCCACATCATTGGGGTGGGAGCCTGAGGTTTCTGTCTGCAGTGGGAAAATGGTACATATCATTGCAGATGTGAACATTAAAGAAATCAGGATAAAGCTAACAAGTCTAGGTGTAGCCAAGGGTTGCTTCAAAACTGTTTCCCTTTGTCTTGAAACGTTTTTATAAAAACTGGTCCAGGCATGTGATACAAGACAAAACGGTCAGCTTTTCAGGTATCACACCCTTTGTTAATGATAATTTGCTTTCTTGCTTGTTTGTGTTTCACTTCAAAGCATAAAGAGGGAAAAGTATGTCGTAATATGACAACACGCACACACACACACACACACACATACGCACACACACACACACACACACACACACACACACACACACAAACACACAAGACAGTACATTTAGCTTGTGACATTTGACTACTCTGCAAATAGGAGTACTGATTGTATGGACAATAGGTGTGTCCTATGATAAACCAGATGGAGGTGAACAGAGTTTGAGATCAATAAGGCAACGCTTATCTAAGGTAAAGAAGACTGAGCAATGGTTGGTATACTTCACCAATAATGTGAATCAAGTACCCTGCCTTGACATTCTCCCTTCATTTTCAGAAGTCTCATCACACCAATAACTGAGTCCATCTAAACAAAGGAGTGAAAGGCACAAGTCATCATTATGCCCAGTAAGTAATATTTCTGCCATTGATAGCCTTCAACACTGCTTACATGACTGGAGTCCATAGATTCCGGGGTAAGCACCATTTCAGAGTGGCCATTTGGGGATATGTCACTTCTACCAGATCTGAAAAACACACCATGAATTTAAAAGGCAATTCATGATAAGGTAGGCTTGTGGTAGACTAATCTAGTTTGTGGGGTTGAACTGTCAAGACAACAATGATGATGATGATGATGATGATGATGATGATGATGATGATGATGATGATGATGATGATGATGATGATGATGATGATGATGATGATGAAGTTTTAAGGCCTTTCAGGAAGGAGAGAGAGAGACAGACAGAGAGAGAAAGAGAAAGAGAGAGAGAGAGAGAGAGATAGAGAAAGAGAGAGAGAGAAAGAATGAACAAACAAATAAAGTTTTAATTTGAGCAGGCCTCTGGCCTATCACAACCTAAATAAAGGCATAACTCATCGCGACAAAGCAAGAGAGAGAGAGAGAGAGAGAGAGAGAGAGAGAGAGAGAGAGAGAGAGAGAGAGAGAGAGAGAGAGAGAGTGAGTGAGAGTGAGTGAGAGAGACAGACAGACAGACAGACAGACAGACAGACAGACAGACAGACAGACAGACAGACAGACAGCCAGACAGACAGACAGACAGACAGACAGACAGACAAGCAGCAGATACGACAGGGTTAAGGTGAGAGCTTAACTAGAGGATAAACAAGTCCTCCTTTGTTAGAAGTGAGTCCTCTGCGGCACTTCACGTAGAGTGAAGCTGCTACGACGATACTGTTTAGTGTCACCGCTGTGTATTGACCAGTGCATGAATAAAGTTTATTGAAAACAACCACCATTGTTTGTAACTTCGACTTCCTGGCGCAAGCTAGGAGAACCCCCCTACAACAGGATATTGCAAGAGAAGAGTGCAACAGTACTATCTATAGCGAAGAAGGGAGCAGCTAGAAGGTACCTTGACTGTTCCAAGACTCAGTGACAATTTCGGGGAGGTGATTTATCCTGCTTGCACTAAGATATAAAGGCAAACAAAGGTGGGTTGGAACATTCTAACAAGTTCCCCGACTATTAAGAAAGGCTTCACAACTTAAACGTCAACATAACTGAATGATTGAAGCAGTCACAAATAATAGAGGCATCTTGTATGTGAATCTAAAAAATTTGTCTTTTGTGCCCGGTTTTTTCAATGTCCTACATAAAATGCTGAGTTATGTATGCAATTCACTAAGATTTTGTAAAGTTGTAAAAGAGGGGTTCCACTGTAGCTCAATGGTGTAGGTGTCTCTCTCCACAACCCCACTTCTTCTCCCTCGCCCATGCGCGCGCACACACACACACACACACACACACTCTCACACACACAAACACTGAACTCACATGCACGCACCCACCCACACATGCATACACATACACACACTCATTATCCTATCCTGACCTCCAACCCACCCCTAGCTCTCCTCAAGCACTGGGTTGTGATTTTATGTTTCCTGTGAGAAATTAAATAAAGACTGTTAGCTTGTAAACAATCTCTGGGAGAAAAGTTCTTCAACTTTTAAAATGTGTTAAGGTGCCCATGTGTTAAGTTAATAAAATTCAGTGAAGCATGCGTTGCCAAATCAACTTAGGTCCAGCTACATGTAAAGGAATGGGCTGCATGGGTCCATTCTAGAATGTCCCTTTAAGATTTTAATACTAGTTTTTGACGATAAATAGCTCCCTGCTAGAGGATGGGAAACTGAAGCATTTGTCTCCAGACAGTTGTAGAGCAAATCAGATCCAAAAGTTAGAAACGTAGCAATCTACTTTCACCATATGAATACAAAAGGGTTAAGGGTTAAGAAGTCAAACAGATTGATTGGTGGCACTTCTTGTTGTCCTTATGCATATCATATATCAAGTCAATCAGTTCAAAGACATGAACTATCATGATCATCGGATCCCTCTGTTGAGGGGACACCTATCATGTAGGGACACCTTTGGACTCCCCCAAGGGTGTCCACTTGTCACAAGGACTACTGTATATCTCAACATTTAGAAAAGGTGTGTCACTCATAATCGGTCACATGCTTCTTGGTTAAAAAAATCAGAAACAAATATCCACATGAAAATATGTTATGAAGAAATAACACAATTCACCTTCAAATACACGAGTAAATAGTCTCTGTATTGTTGGCTTCTAGCACCACTTGATCACATTTTAAAATAAGAATGAAAAGATAACCTGGTTCATATTTCTACTACTGCTACTACTACTGTTGTTACTACTTCTACTACAACCATTATTGCCACTTCTGCTACAATGTGTTGCATACACTGGGGTGGTGAGAGTAAGTTTACATACATGTGGATGAAAGGGTTGTGAGGGGGAGGGAGGGGGAGATGGGGGGAAGAAGGCAGGCAAGGTAGATAGGGTCCAGTAAGTCTATATTCTACAGGCTTGTGATACAGTGCAGTTAGTAAATATACATACTTGCTTGGGGTGGAAAAGCTGCTTGCTGACTCTTCATCCAGTGGGGGTGGGGGGGTGAGCTCACGGACTGGGGCTTTTTCCTCAGAGGGGGAGGGAGGTGGTGTGCCCTCGTAGATGGGCCTTTCCACTGAGCCAGCTGTCTTTCCCAGCTTTAGAGTCATACCAGGGTTCTTTTCTCTTCTGATTAGAGATGATGGAAGTGTGTTGTAGTGTGGCTCCGAAGAACTGGGTGGGGTCCGTCGGGGAGACTTGTTGACTTCAAAGTCATCCTGAGTGTGACCAGGCTTTGGAGTTGAGGTTTGGGGGCTGGGCACCTCTGTAGACTCCTCAAAGGGGTTTCCTAAAGCCTCCTCTGTGGGGGATGACCTCGGGCTGCCACTGTCACACTCAAATGGGTTGGGTGGAGGAGGGGCTGGCCCTTTCTTAGGCCTGCATTTTCCAAAGACTGGGGGTACCTCTGCTGCATGACAAGAGGGAAGAGGAAAAAACTAGTCGGCAGCTACCACAAACTCAGCAGGAAATTTTTGTGTCAAATGCTTGCTTTCGATAGGCTTTACTTAGCAAGGGCAACTGCAGCCATTAATATCAAGCTTGCACATCTCAAGCAGAATTCTCAATATCTAAGATATGTATGGTAACTGGTCTTTCCAAATTGAGTTGCTTGGATACTTAGCTCATAATGAGATACAGTTGAAAATTCATCCTATGTGGTCACTTCAGCTATTTCAATATTTAAATTGATTCAGAAGCTTAACCATTCCTATGTGTACTCCAAGAGTTGCAGATTTCAAATCTACCGCTCAACGATTTTATATTTTCTGTCTTTGATAAACACCGTGTAATGGGGAAATGGGATTTGAAAGTATCTTACTTGAGAGAGACATGGTTTTTTTGCTGGTTAGTAATCCGAGGGATGTATAGGAATTGAAATGAAGGGTTGGAGTGAGTAGAAATTGAGTTCTGACCCGGGGTGGTGAGCGGTGTTCGCTCTGGGGTCTGAACGGTGGTGAGAAAAGTTAGGTCGTGAGTTGGTTGTGAGCCGATAGCTATGTTAGAGAGAGCGAGAAAACAGCGATCAGTCTGCCTACAGTCTGCCTAGAGTCGGCGTAAGGAGATGAGAGGAGAGAAGAAGAGATCGGTCTGCCTGCTGGGTGAGAAGAAGAGAGAAGAGGAGGGCGAGGCACCGAAGAGAGAAGCAGACAAAGAGAAGAGATCGGCTCCACAACCACAGCAGATACGGGCAGAGGTGGAAGGTTGGTGCGAACATTTATACGGGTCGATAGTTTTACTTGTCAAGGGCTGACCTACGTGCTTTTATGTTTTATAATAGAAGGCTGACCGATATTTTACTTGTGCTGCTGTGCTTTTTCCTTGTTCCCATTGGGAGTGGAGTAGAGGACGAGTAGATGTAAATTTTATAAGAAAGTGAGGGTCATTGACTGATTGAGGATGTTGTGGTTGAGACATATACCAATGTAACATTCTTTTTATTTTTATTTTCTACCCCTGTTACGGGCCTGTTTTATGCTGAAACTATAACGATCTGTAAGTAACCCTGGGACCTTGTTATTTCCTTTGTGCATCCCCGTAACAACCGCAATTTGAGTGTGGAAAAAACTTTGATTTTGTAGCACCCCACCTCATCATCACATTGCTTCTGCCATACTAGCTAACAGATTGGTCAAGTATTTGGTATGGTTACATGCTGCAGGCTCTCATATAAATGCATGGCTTGTTTTCACTGGCCTTTGAAGAATGTAAGAATTAGCTCTAGGTCAAATGTACATGATGTAGCTTGATTACAATTAGGGAGTTGCTAGGCAAAATGTAGCTCAAACTTCAAAAAGCTGCTTTCTTGAAAAATCCATTGTTGATACATATATACTAAAAGTATTGTCATTCAGCAACCCTTGCACATATAATAATAATTTCGAAATTATTTTGAAGGGTTTCTGGTGTACTTCATGATGACATAAACATCTGTTAAAACACCAAATGTATCTGAGAGGCTCATTTTGGGAGGATCAGTCCCAAATAAGAATGAGCCTAAATTGGAAAAAATAAAACTAAGGAAATATGGCTGAAGTATTTAAATGAGTAAACTGACAAACACAAAAATGTATCTTTTCTAAGCCTTCTCCTTGCGGTTTATTTCTTAGATTTATATTTAACCAGCTCATAAACAAGGGCACAAAGAAAATGACATCATTTACACACAAGGACCATTTCATACAACAGCAATATTCCAGAGGAGGAAAAAACTTATTGCAGTCATGCATTTCAGTAGACATGTAGCTTCTTAGAACTGCAAAGCATTAGGTGTGCAGAACCTTCACAGAAAACACATTAACATATATTTATTAAAAAGGGAGAAGATAAGTGCTGTCTTGCACTTGTTGAAGTCATGATGATTACATGCACCATGCACACACAGAAAAGCTGTGCTGCACACATAGCAAGATTTGCAGGCTGGATAACAGTGCTCCAGCTGATAAAGGTGTAGTGCACTGCAATGACATAACTCTAATCACTCCATCAAAAACTAATATGAAATGAAAAAAAGCCAAGCAAAACTTTTCAGTTCTTTTGGAAGGTCATGCGGGGAAAAACAGCCCATAAAAAAGAAACTGAATGATACAAAACAGATTCAATAGAAAACCTTACAATTATGATTCGGTGCAGAGGGTGCATGTAATGGTTGAAGAACTGCAACAAAATGCAACCCAGGGTGAAAGCAAGAAAGCAAGACAATACCAAAGGGATTCATGGCATCATCATAGTCCACAACAGGAAGGCCATTCCCACTATGCTCGTCCTCGTCGTCTCCAAAAGGGTTACCAGTACCAGCTGCCTCCAGCTGGGAGAACTGCGATGTAAGATCTTTGATTTCCGCTGACAACCTCTTGCCCCTCTCCTTGGCCTCCAGCTCTTCCTCCTCATCCAGCTCCTCCAGGTTTCCAATGTCTACCTTGCCCATGCTCATCAGACTGGCCACGCTCTGCATGTCTTCATCACTGCAAGCAAGCAAGCAAGCAAAATAAACATACAAGCAATTAACCACAGGGAGCATAAGCAGTGGTTATAATGAGTTTTTTTGCTGGCCCAAAAAGTAAAAAATTCATGGATGGCATCATAAAACTGGCTGAAGGTGCGAAATTAAAGTTGCAAAAGTGGAAAACAAACCCACACCTTTGCCGGAGGCATGGAACTGTATTGCAATGACTGCGAGGGTGGAGAATAACAGTGTGGGTAATTATAGTGTGGTAGGTGAATGGCTGTCGATCAGGGCAAAAGAGGTTAGAAGAAGAGAAGTAAGACTGGTTTCTTTTTTATATCCTAGAACTCACTTTTTTTCATGCCATTTTAGGGCCACCTTATCTTGATGCAAGCCTTCCTGGGTTTATCACTGATAACCCACTCATATTTGGTACCACTGTAAACCTCTTTGAATTTTCTACTTCAATGTTTTGTTTTTGTAAACTCAAAATCTATGCTTGATGAATCCCAGCGGTGTAAAGTTATACCTATTTTTAACAGCATCATAATTTTGTTTCCAAGACAGGGTACACGTTTTTTTAACGAAGGGTCCATATTTTAAATTGTCATAAACATTATCTGAAAAATTCATGTTTGTACTCCTCTGCGAGACAAAGTTACAGACTGCGGAAATGTTGCTCTTCTATCCTATTGAGCTTGGAGGTATGGCGGTAGCCAACCTCTGGTAGTCAGTGCTATTATTTTACAAATGAATCTTCTCCATTCAAGTAGGTTTGATAAAGATTATTTCGAAAAGGATTGCTTTAACATATTCGATTCATATTTTTCAGGACTGGTGATATATTCTTGGTGATTAAACGCGTTTACAAAATGTTGAACTCTTTAAATGTACACGGCCTTCATCGCCGTGTCCATTGCACTTCGTCTCAGAGACTTGAGTTCTAGTCTTCATCAAGTTTGAATAATTTCACAATCCATGCATTTAATTTATGATTTTAATGTTTTAATCTATTTTAAATTACATCCGCAGCAATGAGTCATCAAAAATAATTTGTGCATATTGCTGAGAATAAATTTCCTTTTTATACATGGCCCTAATTTGCATAAATTATACATTCAGAGCACTTGTAATAGCTTTAGCATGAACATTTTATTTTGTCTAGACCAGTATAGAATTCATTACTTTCCATGAAAATTTCAAGTCAGTTGCATGTATTGTAACAAA
This sequence comes from Theodoxus fluviatilis, assembly GCA_034096865.1. Lineage (NCBI taxonomy): Eukaryota > Metazoa > Mollusca > Gastropoda > Cycloneritida > Neritidae > Theodoxus > Theodoxus fluviatilis. The sequence continues at coordinate 84,900 of JAWQFJ010024281.1, read as the reverse complement.
GTTATAGAGAATTTACTGCAGTTTGGTCAAATTTGTTATAGAATCTCTATATAAACTACACCCCATTTTCCAACACTTTTCCGCCCGTAACTTTGGAACTAATTAAGATAGATACTTTTTGTACCACAGTGTTTGTCTCCTTAAGCCCTTTCATTTGAGCCTAATTTGATTTCATTACATTGGACTTACAATTTTGGTGCAAGTACCTACTTGAGTGTACTGGAGAGTGCATAATCATAATATGTCCTCACTCAAAAATATGAAAATTTAAGCAATTTTGACTTATCATTTTGGAACCAGCCCTTAAGATGTCCACCTTATTTCAATGGTACAATATTCATTTGATATGACTTTGTCGTGTGAAACGAGGTAACTCTTCAAACAAGTAATTTCAGTTAAGTCTCTAGCACTTAATTAAATGGTCCCTAAGAAACACAAACTCAGAGACAGGCTGAGATCACATCAGCTGATCCCCAGCCTGCCTCCTCTGGGGTCCAAATCCTTGTGATGAGGTGGAACCGTCTGCTTATCTAAGAGATGAATGCCACCATTGTCCCAGAGGGATGAAAGTTAACAGTCTGGGAAACTGGGAGCCTGAGAGACTGATACCACTATGGTCTCAGGTTGGTCTTGACCACTACCATCTGGTCTTGAATAAAGAACATGGAAAGCATCTACAATATGTCTCTTTCTGCATCTCTACCAGCATCAAGAGCCGGCCTCCACACCACCCGCCCATCACAGACTGAATGTGACATTATCTCCAAGACGGCTGAAGAAGTAAAGCAAAATTGAACACTCACGTAGCTTTCCCTTCTCGAATGAACAGGCTTGAGAGAGTAAACTGCAGAGTAACAGCCACAATTTTCTTGGTAGCTGGCTTGAGTTTGATTTTGAGGTTATGCTGTGTGGGAACATCTGAGGCATATTTGCTGATGTCCAGAGAAGCAGTTGCCAGCACCTTTCTCCTGCCTTTTGTAACCTGCAAGATCAACATGGCAAGTCTCTTTCCATCCTGATAACCTCAATTCACCCCACCCCACCCCAACCCACCCCACCCACCCACCCACCCTCCCTCCCTCCCTCCCTCCCTCTCTCCCTCCCTCCCTCCCTCCCTCCCTCCCTCCCTCCCTCCCTCCCTCCCTCCCTCCCTCCCACCCACCCACCCACCCACCCACTCACCCACCCAACCTCCCTCTCTCTCTCAGAAAGAACTCTCAAACATAACGAATTGTTCTGAGTAAATCCCTGACTGTACATCTCTATTTTCTGTTTTCCTTGCTTTTCCTGTTTATGCAGCATTTACATTGTCGGTGTCTGCTTTATGTCAAGAAGAAAGTGTAAATAGCGTTGATGTGCCAGTCACGATTCATTTATTATAATCATGTCATGCTTACTTTCAAAAGTATCATATACTACACAGTTCTGAATTTAGCGGGCCACTTGTTCCCTCGAGATCTCCAAATCTACTTAATCACAGGTCACGAAATACTTAAAACAGGGGATGTAGCAACACTTGTATTTTATGCCTTTTAAACACTGAACAAACAAAAGGTTGCTTAAATAGAGGTTCATGAGTTTGCCTAATTAATATTGAAGTCTTGCTCTTGTGTAATTGTATAAAGCTGCAATCATCCTTGAAAACACCTAAAAAAATCTAGACAACTGTACATGTATATTGAATTTACAAGTGTTATCATCAAGATTCCACATACAGGGTATCAATTCTGTGATGAATAGCAAGTATTCTTGGCTGGTTTTAGGGTCTTCAATGTTGTTAGTAATATATCTCATTGCTATACTGTTTTAAAGCTTGTAAATAGAGGAAAATATCATGTGGGTCATCGGCTGAATAAAGATATCAATCATTCCCTCCCTCCCTTGTACTACACATGACTATTTTGCTCCAAGGGCTGAATGCTAGAAAGGCACTAATGCCTTATTCACTATCCTTCTTAAATGAAGCACGTTTGTTCCTTTTGTGTAATGATGTGATGCCGAGTCAGTCAGAATAACAGAGCATGCATAAGCAGGCATAACTATCTTGCTTCCAAGTCAAATTAGACCCACAGCGTCTCCCTACACAATTCGTAAGAAGCAAATAACTAGAGACACCATTACTTGATTTTTGATCAATCTATTCTAGTGATTTTCGCGCTCAGTGGCCATTCATAGCCTACAATGGGTGAAAGGCTGTTAAGCTCCATCCATCCATCCTCCTGAAACCTTCAGGCTTGTCATGGTGGGGATGTGCACTTCAAATCAAACCTTATTTGCTGCCTCCTTTTACTCTACCTCTCCCCTTGAGATTCCTATTTCAGCTTTCTGTCACCGCTTATTAATAAATTGATGAGTAGAATGTCTTGGAACCAAACACAGTGCTACTCCCCCACTACGACCTTGAAATTTTCACAGAAAATAGGTTCTTAAATGGGAGGAATTTTTCATAATACAATTGGTGCAATGCTGAATGAACTCTGATCCCAGATATATAGTTGGGCAGGTAAAATTACGATGATGGATATTACATCATGTGGAAGATATGTTGTACACATGATAGACAAAAAGGACTCCTCACTAAACAAAAAGTGCATCAAACGAATGATATATAAAATGAATGATACAGAGTGAAGGATACACCAAATGAACAATACACCAAGTGAACAATCCACCAAACACACGGTATACCAAACAGATGATACACTAAGTGGTGAACAATACACCAAGTGAACTATCCACCAAACACACGGTATATCAAACAAATGATACACTAAGTGGTGAACAATACACCAAGTGAATGATACACCAAGTGAACAATCCACCAAACACACGGTATACCAAACAAATGATACACTAAGTGGTGAACAATACACCAAGTGAATGATACACCAAACAAATGATACACTAAGTGGTGAACAATACACAAGTGAATGATACACCAAGTGAACAATACATCAAACGAATGATGCATGATACACCAAGTGAACAATCCACCAAACAAATTATATACTAAGTGAATGATAACCAAGTGAACAACACACCAAACAAATTGCATAATAAGTGAATGATACACCAAGTGAATGATACACCAAGTGAATGAGACACCAAGTGAATGAGACACCAAAGGAATGAGACACCAAGTGAATGAGACACCAAGTGAATGAGACACCAAAGGAATGAGACACCAAGTGAATGAGACACCAAGTGAACAACACACCAAACAAATTACATAATAAGTGAATGATACACCAAGTGAATGAGACACCAAGTGAATGAGACACCAAGTGAATGAGACACCAAGTGAATGAGACACCAAGTGAATGAGACACCAAGTGAATGAGACACCAAGTGAATGAGACACCAAGTGAATGAGACACCAAGTGAATGAGACACCAAGTGAATGAGACACCAAGTGAATGAGACACCAAGTGAATGAGACACCAAGTGAATGAGACACCAAGTGAATGAGACACCAAGTGAATGAGACACCAAGTGAATGAGACACCAAGTGAATGAGACACCAAGTGAATGAGACACCAAGTGAATGAGACACCAAAGGAATGAGACACCAAGTGAATGAGACACCAAGTGAATGAGACACCAAGTGAATGAGACACCAAGTGAATGAGACACCAAGTGAATGAGACACCAAGTGAATGAGACACCAAAGGAATGAGACACCACATGATTGATACACCTATAAAACTGTACACTATGTGAATGATACACCAAATAATGCACCAAGTGTCACTTTGATTGGTACCTGTCACTCTTTCCTCTAAAATTGAAATTTGATGCTTTTGTGTTTTCCTGCTTGCTGCAGCCATTTTGAATTGCGGTCGATAAATTCGGAGGTGTACTTGATTAAAACTCGGCAGATTGGCGAAAAACGTCTGCTTTGCTCTTTGCACATGGTCTTACACCTGGGCCAAAATCACTAGAATTACTTCAGCAGAGCCCTGCTGAGCGCCACAGTGATTAGTGCAGTGACAAGTACTCTAGGATGCAATGGCTCAAGAGGCTAGATGAACTCATTCTAAAAAGTACTGTAGTCGTAAATAAGATTAAAAAGTTGGGTACTTGAGGTAGTAAGAAGCAAACTGGTCAGGAATTGGGTCAAGTTGTTCATGTGGAGGTTGCTCATGGGGAGTAGCACTTTGTACTATTGCTTTATTTGTATGAGATGCTCATATTCATTCATTTTCACTGAACCTACAACTTTGCACATAGTATTTTGAATCCATATCAAGCAAAAATTTGAAAACGTCATCAACTTTTATTGATGCATCATTTTGGGAATCAAACTTTGTTCATGACAGATGGGACCAGATATTGTCCCTGCTCAATCACTGACAAACTTCAAAGGCACTCACATCTTCAACAACAAATGTCCATTCTTTATCTTCATATGATGACTGACGAGTATCTCTGAAGAGGGTGATGCTGGTCTCCACATTTTCTGGCACCGACCATTTCACAAACCCTTGGTAGGGGTTCTGGATGGAGGGCTGCCAGGTGAGAAGCTAAAACAAGAAAGCAAAATTCAGACCATGAATTGAGGATAATGTTCACTTCTACATCTTTAATAACCTCAAATGCGATTCATCAGGCAATAAACACCCCTTGTGACAAATGGTCCAAGTTTCTTTACATACTAACAATGAGTGTGTGTGCGTGCATGTGTGAACCCCTTTATTCAAACCAAAGAATCACTGCCCCATTAGTTATCACTCTATGACCTTGTCTATAGGAGTCCCTTCCAAGGTGGAGGGCTGAACGTCACCGGCTGCTTGGGCATCCAGCTTGTTAGATCTAACCCTCTTTTGACCTGCCCACCCTTCTGACCCTATGGCCAAAAGGGGCTGGAGGTCAGATGAGAGAGGGAAGGAAAGGGAGGTGTGAGAGAGAGGGATGGGAATAAGTGGGACTAAATATTGGATGTGGTCCAGGTTATATACCCTCCACTGCACTCAATAATAACTGGAGTGCGCATTGGCAATGCCAGTAGAGTGGGTTGGCAGCAGAAACAGAACTGAGCTATCCGCAATATTACCCTGCTTTGTCCTTTCATTTTACTAAAACTCTAACCCACCTGTGAGAGGAATAAGGAGAGCTAAACTGGCTGACTTGTTACAATTAGTGGAGGAAAAATATATTTTGTGGCTGAAGAGTTACAATCTGATGTGAATGCAATAAGAGAGTTACTGATAATGGAACTATTTCACGATGTTGATACTGATAATGAAATTAATCATCGGGAAATAGAATTTCAAGATGTTGCTAAGGAAAATGAAAACTCAGGTCTCACTTTTGATCAGCGGTTACGCTTAAGGCAACTGGAGTTGGAAGAAAGAGCTCAAGAAAGACAGCTGGAATTGGCTAAGATACAACATGAGAAAGAGGATAGAGAGAGGGAGAGGGAGAGGGAGGACAGGGAGATAAGACAGAGAGAGGGTTTTTGTGAGAGAAAATGGAATTTGAGAGACAACAGCGGGAGAATATATATTTTCCCGAGGGAGAGGAATTTAGAATAAATGACTGTCATCATTTAGTCCCTCAGCTTGAAGAACAGGATGTTGAAAAGTTTTTCGCGCAGTTTGAGCATGTGGCTAACAAGTTTACAGTGGCCTAGACCTTACTGGTGTTTGATTCTGCAGAGTCACTAGAGAGGAAAAGCTAGTAAAGCTTATTGTTCCCTGAAGGGTGAGGACAGAGATAACTATGAGAAAGTGAAAAAAGTGATCAGATTGGCCTACCAACTGACTGGGGAAGCATATCGTCAGAGGTTTAGAGAAACGAAGAAGGTAGGAGGCGAGACCTTCTGTGATTTTGTGGCTCGTTCAGCCAATACTTTTGACTTGTGGTTAAGGTCAGAGCAGGTGGATTCTAGTTATGAAGCCTTGAGAGAGCTCATATTACTAGAAGATTTGAAAAACAAGGTTCCCCCGACAGTGCATGTATATCTTGAAGAGCAACATGTTAAATCAGTTCGAGAGGCGGCTGAATTGACAGATTCATAAAGGACAGAATTGGCCGGTTCAAGTCAGCAATGGTATCAGTTAAACCTTGGGAAATAGAAGAGGTATTCAATGTAGAAAGTGTTATAAGTTTGGTCTCATTGCTGCTGAGTATCGTGCTTTACCTGTTCAGGAAAACAAGACTGGTCTAGAGCGATCTTCGGCTGTATAGACCAGCACCTTGCAATGCTCATTATGTCATAAGTTGGGTCATGTGCTGGAGAACGGTTTTGCCAGGAAGAGAGAACAGCAGAAAGTGGTTAGTTTTGTACAGGACAGAACTGAGAACGTCACAGGTTCCTAGTATAAGGGAATACGTATCCAAAGCTGGACTTGCTATCAGTAATCATAATCCTTATGAGGAAGTGACTGTTTTTCGTGATACAGGTGCTTTTGTGAGTCTAATTGGCAGAAAGGCCGTGTGGAATCCTGACTTATCTAACACGGGAGAGAGTGTTGTAATCCAGGTAGTTGGACAGAAGTATGAGACATTGCCTTTGCATTGATTTTATCGCCAATCTGAGTTTGTCTCGGGAGAAGTGTTGCTTGGTGTGGTGGATGAGCTACCAATCCCAAATGTTGACATTTTGATAGGATCTGATTTGGCGGATATATGTTGTACCAAATCACATAAGCCTGTGTTGAGAGTGCAGTCCCCTCCTGCTTTGGAAGTGGAATCAGATTGAAGATGGCCCCTGCTGTCTTCCAAAGACTTATGAACACTCTCTTCCAGGATTTACCGTGTTTTTTGGTGTACTTAGATGATGGACTGCTAAGCTAGTCATACTTGGAAAGAACATTTGGCCGGACTATGGAGTGTTTTCGAGAGACTGGCCAGTGCCAACCTGACTGTGAACTTGGAAAAAAAAAGTGACTTTGGACAGGCTAAGGTGCAACACTTGGGACACGTATTAGGATTAGGGACCGTGGCACCACTAGACACTAAACTAGAAGGCATCAAGGATTATCCCGAGCCCAGGACAAGTTAAGCGGTGCGCTGGTTTCTGGGAATGGTGGGATACTATCGTTCTTTCTGTTCCAACTTTGCTACAATAGCTGAACCTTTGACCTCCCTACTACAGAAAGAATTTTTTTTGTGGCGTGAGCAATGCTGAAGGGCATTTGAAGTTTTGAGAGCTATGCTGTGTGATGCCCTTGTGTTGGCTGCTCCAAATCTATCTCAACCATTTAAACTCGCTGTAGATGCCAGTGCCTTGAGTTCCGGTGCTGTTCTGTTTCAGACAGGTAATGATGGTTTCGACCACCCAGTGAGTTTATTGTTTGAGAAGTTTAACAAACATGAGTTGAATTATTGTACGGTCGAAAAAGAAGCCTTGGGTCTCATGCAGGCTCTAAAACACTATGAAATCTATCTTAAGGGTCACCTAGAGCCAGTGATGGTACTTACTGATCACAATCCATTGACTTTTATTCATCATATGAAATTCTCTAATCAACGAATTCTCTGCTAAAGTTTGGCTTTGCAGGAGTATAATCTATTTTCCACATTTCAGGTTCTGAGAGTGTCATTGCTGATGCTCTGTCTAGAGTTTCTGATGCATAAATTCATGGGTATTCGTGTATACAACACTGTAGTCTGCACAGTTCTTAGATTAAAGTGTTGAAAGAAAAGAAATTGTCGTCCCGTGTGGGATCAACAATTTCTATTTATTTAAAAGGAGGAGGATGTTATGGCTAGTGCACAAGAGTCTTGATTTGCTTGACTTGTGCTCGAGAGACGTGATTGACTTGTGCTCAAGAGTCTTGAGTTGCTTATGAGAAGGGGACTATATAGGAGTGGGGCACTTGAAGGCAGAGCATAAAGAACACACAGAACTGAACTGAACTTTATTGCTTTGGCCATCGGCCCATTACAAGCACATGTTCAACACAACTGCGATTGACATGAGATAACTCAAATGAAATTTTCTTGTATGGACGGAAATTTCCATTAAACAAACAGCGATGTTCATGCCTCAGTGCCAGAGGCTTTCGATTTGCTCTAGTTTCTGCTTCCTCATCTTAAAGGCATAATATATGTACATCAATACTGCTCTTCTTTTCTTTACTTTTCCTTGCAATAGGTGAGCACCTGTCTTTCTATTTGCTCTCCTGTCTAGGAAATGATCAATGTATTTTACTCTTAGAGGGTCATATAATTTACATGGGATCAGGAAATGAGTTTCATCTTCCTTTTCCTTGCAAAATGGACATTACTGATCTTGTACATTTCTGTAAATCATATTAATCTTTAATTCATTAATTCTGAATCGAAATCGGATAAATTGGTCTCGAAATTTCCTTATATCCAGAAAGTCTAAATATTTTTCTAAACCTAGATGTTCTTTGAAGGTTGAGTACCACTTGTACCTTTGGGAACTCGTATTTTTGCTGTTCCATTCTTGTTGGTAGCAATCCTTCATCCTTTGCTTTAATTGCATTAAGAAGCGTTTTTCATCTCCTACGCCACCATTTATCCACACGTAACTAAAACCCATAGAGTCGAGATGTTTTGACATTCTCTACCCAGTTTCGTTTGCCTGATATTACACCTAACACCTGAGTAACATTAGGTAGGCTTGTTTGGGCAGTCTGTCTGCGCTCATTCTATTCAGTTTCAGCAAGTATCGGATTACCCTAATGCAACTGTGAAGTGAGAGTGGAAACCTTTCAAGGTCTCCGTAGACCAGGTGGTTTGGTGTTCTCACACTCAACCCCAAAAACTTTTTACATACAAAAGTGTGTGCTTTTTCTACATTCAGGTTTTTTCTCAGACCACATAGTTCTGCTCCAGTCAGAAGTGATGGCAGCACTTGAGAATCAAAAAGCTTCATAAATACAGTACTACTAGAACTTTGAAGATTCCATAGTGTGTTAAATATATGAACCCCCTTTTGTTTTCCTCTGACTTTATTATCTTCTATTGCAGAATCAATGGACAGTTTCATTGTAAACTTAAATCCCAGGTATTTGTACTGATTTACAATGTCAAAAGGTTTTCCGTCAAGGCGCCATCTTTGTCTCGCAGCTAGGTGGTCATCTCGTCGGAACACCATGACCTTGGTCTTTTCTGTCTTTACATACAAGTTCAAGGTCTTAGATACTTGTACAAGACAGATGATTTGATTCTGTAAGCCTGTAGGTGTTGTGGATAGTAAGACCACATCATCTGCAAATAGTAGTAAGTAAATTTCAGCCATGCCTGGTATTAACTGGACACCATGTTTACCTTTTCTACGTATAAACTCTGCAACATAGTTGATGTAAATGGAGAAGATGGAAGGAGACTCTAAGGCACCATGCTTCACTCCGGAAGGACACTCAAAGAAGTCGGATAACGCATTGCGCCAGCGAACGCAGGATTGGACATTTTCGTACATAGCTTTTATCATTAAAGTAAATTTTGTGGATAGACCTATATTTTTCATATTTTTCCACAGCTGTTCTCTACTAACAGAATCGAAGGCCTTTCTGTAATCAACAAAGGCGACATACAGTTTGCCTCAACCCTCCCCATACATGTGTTTTAGAACTATGAATAAAGTGTATATGTGATCAGTAGTCGAATGCTGGGTACGGAATCCAGCCTGCTCTAAGCAAATTTTATTTTCCTGCTCCAGCCACGTTCGAAGTCGTCTCGCTATGATTGCTGTGAATATTTTACACACTGCACTCAACAAAGATATACCTCTGTAGTTGTCTGGGTTAAGGACATCTCCCTTTTTGTAAATTGGGATAATAATTGAACGTGTCCATGACTCGGGGAAATGATGCGATTCAAATAAGATATTAAATAGTTTAGCTAGGAGAGGAACAATTTTGACACTAGCAACTTTAAGGCAACCTCTAGGTAGACCATCTAAACCTGGAGCCTTCGTAGCTTTCAATTTGTTGATTGCTCGTTTTACATCTTCATGACTAATTTCAGCGTCTAATAAGTCACGGTGCACAGGTGCACGACATTATCTATGCGACTTTCATGCTGAGGCCTTTCTGAAGTTTGAAAGATCTTTTCAAAATGGGTCTTCCACTTTTCAATACTAATATCTTGTTGTTGGACTGTACGCCATGTCGATTTCTTAACAAGTAGCCAGAATGCACGGGCATCTCTATGATTTTTTAGCAATGCGCTACGAGTTTCATTAAAATAATGTATTTTTCTTTTCTCTTATTAGCATTTTATTACGCCTTTACTCTATATAATTCGTTTTCGTTTCTGTCGACTTGTATTTTTTAAGACGCTTTAGTGCGTTACAGGCCAGGCTTTTACTTTTACGGCATTCATCATCAAACCAAGGAGAACGTGGTTGTGATGTTAAATTTCCAACCTTCACCTCCTTCTTCATACTTTCAGCACACCAGTTTAGTGCTTGTGTACATTGGAGCAGTGCCGAATCAACAGACGTGTCTAAGGCATCGAATGCTTTCTCCAGCAGATTGTCAAATTCAGTGGTCCTCAACCTAGCCAGAAAACAATATATTTTAATTGGTTCCCAGACTAATTTTGAACAGGTCATGATTGGTTTTTCTGGGACCTTTGGCATTTCAATTGGTATATGATGCGACTCTACACGGGTAGCAACACGGAAATCAATAGTGTATGGTAGGTAGTCAGCAGCAACAAGGCAATAGTCTATAACACTGTCGCCATGTGGGCTTAAGTAAGTAAATCTACCTTCTCTGTCACTCACAGTACATCCGTTAAGAACTTCTAAGTGATCAGGATCTTCCCAAAGTTATTTAGTTTTGTCTTGTGTTGCTCTGGGAGATGTAAAGTTTGCACAGATTTATTACGGACAATGAGGAACCTACACACCCAAAGTGCCATGGTGTTTTTTAAATTGTTCGATGCCCAGGTGCAACAGGCTTTACTATATGGGTCGCAGTTGTTGGGATTGACCAGAAGGTCGAACATGACACATGGAAAAAGCCCATATGTTTGCGTGCAAACGCTTCCTTAATGTTGTCCTGAAATCCCCCAATAGTATGTGTTAAAGTGAATTGGGCAGATATCCCATATGTATCACCACCATGCTTCAAGCAGTGAAGTACTGGCTCAGGTTGCACAAAATGCCAGAAAATAGAATAGCAAAGCAAGCCTATCTAATGATGACGCAGTTAAACATACCCAAAGAGATGAACTGGGTGAAATCCATAGAAATGTGTTTATCACAATTAGGCTTTGCGTGCATATGGATCAACGGTGGCGCACCAAACTAAAAGAGTTGGATTAAATGTCTTAGACAAAGACTGCGGAATTGTTTTATGCACGAATGGAACTAAGAAATGTGCACGAGCAATATATTTAGTTTTTATGGGACTTTTAACATTTCTTTTGCATTAGAACATTATTTATCCTGTATTATCATTTTAAAATTCTGTGATGTTTTTATACGCTTTTGCTTAGGATGTATAGATTTAAAATGTAATTCACTGTCGAGTGGCAACTTGGACATGAATTGTCCATTTTGTAATGAAACTGAAAATTAAGTTCACTTTAAATCATTGTCAAATGTATAATGATGTAAGACTAAAGTACCTAACTAGAAACATACAGTACACGATACGAATCATTCCAGCATTCCACCTGATTAATGGAAAGGATGATCAAAAGACTCGAGATGTTGCAATGTTAACATATTACACATCCCAGAAACGCCTGCAGAAAGTGCAGGACGAACTTTCAGACACATAATCAAATGGTAAGCAACTAGCCTAGTGTGAACAATTTTACGACAATTGGCAGTGTCCTTTCATCAAAGGTTCTTAAACAAATGTACATCCTTTGTGCACTTCGTTTTAATTGAGTAAATACGTACATATATAAACTGATGGGTCGTTGGTCGCTAATCAATCAATCAATCAATTAATCAATCATCTCTTTCTCTCTCTCTTTCACATGGCTCGAAACGAGTCTCTCCTTCAGGCAGTAGGGGCAAGTCTTGGCGGTGGTGGCTGCTTTCTGCCACTTCGGCCCCAGAGCTGCCTCACTCCAGTTATTTATAGAGTTCAGTGACATCACAAATTGTGTATAATAATATGATTCATATGTACCCTGAAATATAAGGTATTTAGTGTAGACTTACATAAAAAAAAAAATTTGTTCAGTTTTAGATCATGGCAACCTTCCACTTCATTGCCAACTGCTCAATAGTATCAAGTGGAAGGAAAAACTTCAAATTGTCATTAGTTAAAGTGCTTACCTGTGTGCAAAATCGACGATTTCGTCGTGTCCAGATGACACAAACCTTGTGAGGCTGCCTAAAAGGAATATCAAACACAATATGAGATGATCAGGGAAAATTAAAAGCCTTGGTTTTCTGTCAAAACTGTTTGTGTCTAGCCTAGACTCTAGGTAAAAGATATAGTGTAATTGATCACAAATCCAACTACAGTAGTCCCTGTGACAAGCGGACCCCCAATGAGCGGACACCTGTCATGTCCGGACATGGCCTCTTGGCATGCATCGGTTTTATTCTCAAAATAACCTGAGGCCAGCGGACACCTGCAAAATGCAGACGCGGACAGTGTTTTGCCAAACATTTCTGTCCCCTCTCTGTGAGGAGCGGACGAAGGACCACAATAATGTGTTTGCCTGACACCTAAAGACAAACACACTTGCAGAATATCAATCTCTGCTGCTTGCAGGAAGGTATATATAGTATCATAGCTGTCCTGGCCGCTAGTGTGCTTCAGTGTGACATGTGGTTCAATGGTTTTTCAAGATGGCTGTCGACCCTTAGACTTAATTCCTAGATTTTGGAGTACAAGATCAATGTTTTGTGCAAGTTTTGAAGCTCTATTGTTAAGACTTTCACTCCCAGAACTATTTGAGCCATTAAGTTAACAAAAATTAAGTGTGTCCAGGAAAATAAAAATATGAGAAAAACAAAAGCATATAGATAGTCAAAAGTATTATATATTCTTGAAGGAAAATAATTAAAGAATCAAACTAGGACAATGTCAAGGTCAACATAGGCAGATAACTATTTCTTCAGGGGGAATAACTCACACTTTTTGAAACAAGAAGGGCAAAGCCTCACATGCTTGACCTTGACCTTTACATGACCTTGACCTTCAGGTGACCTTCAAGGTCAAGGTCAAACAACTAAACCTAGCAATGACATCATACACTAAGAAATGCTTTACACATTTTTCCTAACAAAATACATGTGACTTTGACCCAAGGTCAAGGTCATCCAAGGTCATGCAACACAAAGCTGTTAATTCAAGACATAGGAAGCACAATGGTGCTTATTGGCACTTTCTACCATGAGATATGGTCACTTTTAGTGGTTCACTATCCCATTTTGGTCACATTTCATAAGGGTCAAAGTGACCTTGACCTTGATGATATGTGACCAAATGTGTCTCATGATGAAAGTATAACATGTGCCCCACATAATTATTAAGTTTGAAACAGTTATCTTCCGTAGTTCAGGGTCAAGGTCACTTCAAAATATGTATACAATCCAACGTTAAAGAGCTCCTGTGACCTTGACCTTGAAGCAAGGTCAACCAAACTGGTATCAAAAGATAGGGCTTACTTTGCCCTATATACCATATATAGGTGAGGTATCCAATCTCAAAAACTTCAGAGAAAATTGAGAAAATGTGAAAAATGGCTGTTTTTTAGACAACGTTTATGGCCCCTGCGACATTGACCTTGTATGTATGTTTTCTGAGGCCTTGTCATCATACACCATCATGCCACATTTGGTATTGATAGACTTAATAGTCTCAGAGAAAAATCCAACGTTAAAGTTTTCGGACGCCCGGATGCCCGGACGGACAAAACGGGTGAGTACATAGACTCACTTTTGCTTCGCATGTAAGTAAAAAAAAATTACCAAAAGATAACAAAAAAGTGTATCATAATTTACAGCATTACTCAAAATGGGCCAAAATGTTGCAGGAACATATCTGAACATATATTACACTCTCAATAGGTTCATTGTGACAACATGTATTCAAAATGACAAATGCAATTTTCCAAAAACAAGTGGTCTATTTTGGTGTTTCTCATTCAAAACAGACCTCTCTACAACTATATTACCACAACAACAAAAATCACACGATGCTCATACAAGTATAAACTTGATATATTCTTGAATAAGAATGATTGGAAAATGAAAGTAGAATTATGTCAAGGTCAAGAAGGGCATATCATCATTCGGGGGAGATAACTTTGATTTCTGGACAAACTTTACACCAAATGAGAACAAGAACATGCAAAGTAATCTATAGTTATACTCCAAGTAGGTCAAAAGGCAGCAGGAACATTCCAGTACATATACCACACACTTTGAATGGGTATATAGTTTTGATAGACTTCTATGAAGAAATTTTTTTAAATTCAAAACCACAAGATTTATACTAGCAAATTCAAAACTACAAGATTTATACTAGCAAATTCAAAACCACAAGATTTATACTAGCAAATTCAAAACCACAAGATTTATACTAGCAAATTCAAAACTACAAGATTTATACTAGCAAATTCAAAACCACAAGATTTATACTAGCAAATTCCTACACAAGACACTGAAAGAAATCTTGTTTCTTTGTTTGTTTTGCACATTGACAAAACAATGTCATGAACATCATCCCCAGCATACAGAAGACTTTCACACTCACTCTAGGGAAGAGAAAGGTTTTGGTGGTATCTGTTATGGCATGCATCCCGACACAAGCGCACATGACATGTGGTGCACCCAGACGATGACTCGTTTCGCCATCTTCCACGTACCCCCAAGTTGCAGTGGGCACATCGTCCACTTTTCATTATGCCAAGCTTGACCAAGTTCACTGACTCATGTCCCTTGGCTCTCATACATGGCTGCTGGAGGGAAGAAGGTTCAGGGGTTGGACCAGGCAGATGACGGCCAGAGAACCTTCCAGCCAGTCCATCGATGACCCCAACTCAAAACTGCAGTTGAATCAGGGGCTTGGGTTCCTCACCTGGGGGAAACTGCTGGTTCTTGAACCAGAGTGTGTATACTATAGTATGAAACTGTTCACAATGGTCACATCCAAGAGGAAATGGAAGAGGCAGATCCACCATCTTTTGGATTTCCTGTCTATTCTGTAGGCCTGTCGCATTTGGTCAGACCGGTCAATAGGCCCCATGTTGGCAATGTAGTCCTTGACACAAGATGGACTGGGCACAGCTATTTCACTTCCATCATGTTTTCTTTTTCTCTTGACACTGGATCTGTCTCTGGCTGGGAGCACATTGCTGATGAAGGACACCACCTTGGTGTCCGTCCACACGGAGATGATGTGCGAGCCCACAGCAGCTGTGTGGAACTTGCCTTGCTTCAGGTGTTTGATGAGGGCTGGATCCTTCAGGACTGGTGGATACTCCTTGCGATCTGGCCACAGAGTTCCAACACAGAAGATCCCAATAGATTCCAGGTGTTTTGAGAGGGGAAGTGATGAAAAAAATGTATCTACTTACAAAACATGATTGTTCCCTGGCAGGAGATGTGGCTTGCACAGATCGGTGACGACACGGTATGCCAACCCATGTTCCACATTACCTGGCACTTTTCCACTGTAGACCTGCATGTCATACACATTGGCATAACAGGAGCAGCCTAGTGCCCACACCTTGCTTCCTTTCTTGATGGGCTTCATTGGAAGGTACTGCTTGATGGGGTTCTTCCCTTTCACCATCATTTCATCAACAGACACGTTCTGCCGGACGAAGAAATTCTCCTGGAATTGTCTGGTCAGAAGGCGAAAGAGAGGGCTGATCTTTTAGATGTTGTCATACCCAGGCTCTCCAGCCTGTGGTCTGTTGGCTTAATTGTCAGCCAGGTGGAGATTAGACCACAGCTGCAGCCATCTCCTCTTTGGAAACCTTTCCGGAGAGCTGGGAGCTGCCAGGGCCCAGTGTGAGGAGTAGTAGTTGTTCATTTCTGGCAGCCTGTGGATCCCAACAAAGAACAACATTCCGATGAATGCTCGAATTTCCATACTGTCAGTGTCATAGTCCCATTCACCTCCACACTGATGTGCATACATATTTGTTTGTTGCATGATCAAGTCAATGGCATCTTGAGGGAACAAGTTGAAAAAGTCAACAATGTCTGCATCAGAGGGCAGTGTCTGCTTTGGTCCATGTTGTACATGGAATGGAGGATAGTCCTTTGGAATGGCCGTGTCGAAAGTACGGTCCCCGCCTCAGCAACGCGTTGTGGTGTTGATCGCTGCCTACCTCTTGATCGAAATCCAGCACCTCTCCTTCGCAAAGTGGCACGACCACGCCCCCTTCCTGTTGATGTGCTCAGTAGATCTGTGACATCTTCTTCCTCCTCACTGTCGGAGTTGCTCTCAACCGCAGTATCCGAAATGATGTCGCCTTTGGATGCAACTTCGACTTCAGTTTCATCATTGCTAATGTCACAGTTTAGCAGTAAATCTATCAAAAATATACCTTCTTCGTCCATGGTAGAGCGTCGGGAAGCCATTTTCCCAAACTGCACCAGTTCACGATCAACATATTGAGAAAAAAAAGATCAAAATCGGACAAGTATGAAGCACAAAATGTAAACATTTGCAGACATGTGGTCTGGGTCACATGACCTCGAGTCATGTGATTCCCGCTGGAAGGGATTTTTTTAACTAGCTTGAAAGAGGCTGACCCTTGGACCGAGGATAGATTAGCTCTTGGGAGTGAAAGGCTTAAAGGGTGAAGAACTTTTCCCCAGAGATTTTTGACAAGCTGTCTTTGTTTAATTTACTCTCAGTACACATAGATTCGAAACCCAGTGTTTGAGGGGGGCAAGGGAGTGGGTTGGAGGTAAGGATGGGCATGATGTGTCTGTGTGTGTGCATGTGAGTGGTGTTGGTGGTGGTGGTTGGGGGTGGGGTGAGTGGGGGTGGGGTGTATGTTGAGAGAGAGAGAGAGAGAGACACAGAGAGAGAGAGAGAGAGAGAGAGAGAGAGAGAGAGAGAGAGAGAGAGAGAGAGAGAGAGAGAGAGAGAGAGAGAGAGAGAGAGTGGGCAGTTAGCAGATGTGTTCGTCTTTAGGAGTCAAACAAATTATTGTTGCTGCTGTGTCCGCTCCTCACAGAGAAAGGACAGGAAAATGTTTGGCAAATCACTGTCCGCATTTTGCAGGTGTTCGCTGCCCACAGGTTATTTTGAGAATAAAACTGATCCGTGCCAAGAGGCCATGTCCGGACATGACAGGTGTCCTCTCAATGGGTGTCTGCTCGCCACAGGGACTACTGTAAACGTAAATCGTCATGGTATCTCTGGTTATTCACCTCATGTATTGCTTAGGGAGATGCAGTGGGTCAAATCTTACCCCAAATCCAGAGGGGGCCAGCACAAGGCAATAAAACATAGCAAGCCATGTTTCAGATCATAGTTAAAAGTTTCTGTCTCTATGTCATTTGTTTCGTCTCTGAAACCCCCCCCCCCCCTTCCCTCAACCCCCCCCTCTCTCTCTCTCTCTCTCTCTCTCTCTCTCTCTCTCTCTCTCTCTCTCTCTCTCTCTCTCTCTCTCTCTCTCTCTCACACACACACAAAGAGAACAAGAAGGGCAAAGCCCACACGACTCACATGCTGAGAGAATGTGAAAAATGGCTGTTTTTTAGACAACATTTACGGCCCCTGCAGCCTTGACCTTGAAGCAAAGTCAAGTCACTATGTATGTTTTTTGACGTCTTGTCATCATACAAAAGGTAAAGGTAAAGGTGTGGTTTTTTATAGCGACTTACACCATCATGCCAAATTGGGTGTTGATATACTTAATAGTCTCCGAGAAAAATCCAACTTTAAAGTTTTTTATGGACGCCCGGACGCCTGGACGGACGACACGGGTGACCTAGTATGAAAGAATAACATGTGTACTACAATGTTATGAAGTTTGGAAGAGTTATCTTCCATAGTTCAGGGTCAAGGTCACTTCAAAATATGTGTACAATCCAACTTTAAAGAGCTCCTGCGACCTTGACCTTGAAGCAAGGTCAAATCACCATGAATGCTTTTAGACACCTTGTCATCATACACCATCATGTCAAATTGGGTGTTGATAGACTTAATAGTCTCCGAGAAAAATCCAACGTTAAAGTTTTTTACAGACAGGACGCCCGGACGGACGACACGGGTGACCTAGTATGAAAGTATAACATGTGTACTACAATGTTATGAAGTTTGGAAGAGTTATCTTCCATAGTTCAGGGTCAAGGTCACTTCAAAATATGTATACAATCCAACTTTAAAGAGCTCCTGTGACCTTGACCTTGAAGCAAGGTCAATCAAACTGGTATCAAAAGATAGGTATTACTTTGCCCTATATACCATATATAGGTCAGGTATCCAATCTCAAAAACTTCATAGAAAATTGGGAAAATGTGAAAAATGGCTGTTTTTTAGACAACATTTACGGCCCCTGCGACCTTGACCTTGAAGCAAGGTCAAGTCACCATGTATGCTTTTGACGTCTTGTCATCATACACCATCATGCCAAATTGGGTGTTGATAGACTTAATAGTCTCCGATAAAAATCCAACGTTAAAGTTTTTTTACGGACGACAGGATGCCCGGACAGAAGACACGGGTGACCTAGTATGAAAGTATAACAAGTGTACTACAATGTTATGAAGTTTGGAAGAGTTATCTTCCATAGTTCAGGGTCAAGGTCACTTCAAAATATTATACAATCCAACTTTAAAGAGCTCCTGTGACCTTGACTTTGAAGAAAGGTCAAGTCACTATGTATGTTTTTTGACGCCTTGTCATCCTACACCATCATGCCAAATTGGGTGTTGATAGACTTAATAGTCTCCGAGAAAAATCCAACGTTAACGTTTTTTAAGGACGACAGGACGCTCGGACGGACGCCCGGACGCCTGGACGGACAACACGGGTGACCTAGTATAAAAGTATAACATGTGTACTACAATGTTATGAAGTTTGGAAGAGTTATCTTCCATAGTTCAGGGTCAAGGTCACTTCAAAATATGTATACAATCCAACTTTAAAGAGCTCCTGTGATTTTGACCTTGAAACAAGGTCAAGTCACTATGTATGTTTTTTGACGTCTTGTTATCCTACACCATCATGCCAAATTGGGTGTTGATAGACTTAATAGTCTCAGAGAAAAACCAACGTTAAAGTTTTTTACGGACGACAGGACGCCCGGACGGACGCCCGGACGGACAACACGGGTGACCTAGTGTGAAAGTATAACATGTGTACTACAATGATATGAAGTTTGGAAGAGTTATCTTCCATAGTTCAGGGTCAAGGTCACTTCAAAATATGTATACAATCCAAATTAATAGTCTCCGAGAAAAATCCAACGTTAACGTTTTTTACGGACGCCCGGACGGATGCCCGGACGCCCGGACGGACAACACGGGTGACCTAGTATGAAAGTATAAAATGTGTACTACAATGTTATGAAGTTTGGAAGAGTTATCTTTCATAGTTCAGGGTCAACTTTAAAGAGCTCCTGTGACCTTGACCTTGAAGCAAGGTCAATCAAACTGGTATCAAAAGATAGGGATTACTTTGCTCTATATACCATATATAGGTCAGGTATCCAATCTCAAAAACTTCAGAGAAAATTGAGAAAATGTGAAAAATGGCTGTTTTTTAGACAACATTTACGGCCCCTGCGACCTTGACCTTAAAGCAAGGTCAAGTCACTATGTATGTTTTTTTACGCCTTGTCATCATACACCATCATGCCAAATTGGGTGTTGATAGACTTAATAGTCTCCGAGAAAAATCCAATGTTAAAGTTTTTTACGGACGACACCACGCCTGGACGCCCGGACGGACGAAACGGGTGAGTACATAGACTCACTTTTGCTTCGCATGTGAGTCAAAAATACACAAACATGCTGACAGACAACAGAGAAGCAGAGGGATAGACATACAGACCGACAGGCAGGCAGGCAAATATTAAGACAGGCAGGCATACACAATCACCACAGCCAGCACATCTTCCTCACCACTTCTTGGTGCACTCCAGCATTAGTTCCTGGTAGGAAACGGTGTACTGGAACTTAGAGGCAGATTTGCCTACTCTCTGCAAGCGTTTCCAGACACTCATGGCGAATGTCTTGTCAGTCTCCGTCCTGCAGCTCCCAGTCCCATGAGACAGTTTATCTCTTGACTCTCCCTCTCTTTCTCACTCACTCAGTGCTTTTTCCATTACTCCTGCAAACACAGAGCAAATCCAGGAGTTAGAATTTGAATGTCATGGCAAATTCTGAGACCATTCATTCATTGTCACTAGAAAAAATTATAACACAACGGTTGCTTAAAATTCCACGCAAATACTTAACAATTCCCTGTTGAAAGGTGCAAACATTCACAAAACATAAATATATCTCTGTGTCATCCCTCTATCTTACTCAGAACTACCTTAAAAGACCAGCTAAGCAAGCTCGTGTGCAAGTTTGCATGTTCATGTGTATGCATCAGTGTGCATGCATATATATGTGTGTGAGTGTGTGTGTGTGTGTGTGTGTGTGTGTGTGTGTGTGTGTGTGTGTGTGTGTGTGTGTGTGTGTGTGTGTGTGTGTGTGTGTGTGCAAGTGTGTGTGTGTGAATGAGTGTGTTTGTGTGTGCATGTGTGTTTAAGCGAGTTTGTGTGAGCGTGTGTGTGTGTGTGTGTGTGTGTGTGTGTGTGTGTGTGTGTGTGTGTGTGTGTGTGTGTGTGTGTGTGTGTGTGTGTGTGTGTGTTTGTGTACCATGTGCGAGTGAGTTTGTGATCTCAACAAGCATATCCCATGTTAGTCATGCTAGTTGGGGTCAAAACAGTGAACAGCCTCACTTGAAATAGTTTCATCATCATGACCAGTATAATGGACAATAAAAGTCCACCTTCCAATGGCCCTCAAAATAAAACGTTGTGACAAGAAGAATGAGAACTCCTCTCTCTCTCTCTCTCTCTCTCTCTCTCTCTCTCTCTCTCTCTCTCTCTCTCTCTCTCTCTCAATCTTTCATTACATCATGTTTTCTCTCATCATGATGCTCGGCCAATACCAAGGCACCTCATAACTAAGGTACTTTTTCCAGCAGAGAAGGGAGTAGAGGGAGCACAAAAAGGGGCCAGAACATTCTAAAAGGTACCTTGATTGTTCTTTGTTCTACTACTCATTTATTGGGGGGGGGGGGGGGGGGGGGGGGGGGGGGGAGAAACAAAGGATGGTCATAACATTCTACAAGTTTGCTGACTATGAACAAAGGCTTCATAGCACTAACATAGAACCAAAACCCATTTTCTTGTCTGAGGGGAGCTAGAGGGTGGGTTGGAGGTCAGGATTGGCATGATGAGTGTGTATATGTGTGTGCATGTGTGCGTTCATGCATGTATTTATGTGTGTGGAATGTTTGTGCATGCACAGGCATGTGCATGGGTGAGGGAGAAGAAGTGGGGTTGTGGAGCTACTATATATAAATTTATAGAATTCAGCACAAATTATTGTGCTCCTGCGTCTGCTCCTCACAGGGAAGGGACAGGAAAATGTTTGGCAAAGCAGTCCTCATCCATGTTTTGCAGGTGTCTGCTGGCCACAGGTTATTTTGAGAATAAAACCTATCCATACCAAGAGGCCATGTCCGGACATGACAGCTCATCACAGGGACTACTGTATTTAAGTAATTATACAATTCAACAAACAAGAACGACTCAGTGCAGAATGAATGAAACAAGATTTCACCAACCTGCACAGTCTGTCTGCAACCCAAAATTTGATCTCAAGGAAACCTAGAGTGAGTGTAGTCCTTACACCTTCAGCCTTATATCAACAACATGACAGGAGCAGGAAGCATTGACCAGCAGTACCAGGTACCTTTCCCTCCCTAATTAGCAGCAACTCCCAGCCCTCACCAGTACAGCACTCATTAAGCAGCAGCATTCCATTACAGGGAGGGCAAGATTTAATCCTTTGGCCTACTTGATGCATGGATGACTTCAGATTTCACATATACTAAAATATAATGACTCATGATTTACTGTGGTCACTAACCAGGAAAAGCTTCTGTAGTGACAGTATGCATGGGGTGAAAGCAGGCTAAAAATAATTATCACTGCTCAGAGCTGACCACTGACATAGATCCAAAACATACATAAACTTCTGTGTACAAGGACCACTCTTATCAATCCATCTGTCTGTGTGTCTGACTCTCTGTCTGCCTGTCTTTCTCTGTGTCTCTTTGTCCTGCTTGCTGTCCTTTCAGCTGTCTGTCTGGATGTCTGCATCACCAACTAGTGGGTATCTCCCCCCATGTTTCCTCCTCCTCCTTCTTCTTCTTCCTCCTCCTCTCTTCTTTTCCTCCCTATCCTCTCTGCTTCTCTTGAGGCAGGGATGTAAACGGGATATATTTTGCACTTGCTTGGAAGCAGAGGATGTCAGGGAAAGCCTGCTACCTCAGCTAATCCCATCCCCCACCCCCACCCCCAACCTCCAGCCTACTATCTCCACCCACCCCCAACCATGTACACCCTCTCCTCCTCCCACACCAGAGCCTTGTGAATGTGCTTGAAATGCAGTAATGGACCGGAATTATTGTGCTCCATGCATCCTTATCACTACCAAGGGTGACAACTACTCCAAACTTCTACATGCAGCAAATATCCTCTCTAGAAAACACTTCAGCCTAATGAGTTAAGTTGTTTATTTTTTCAGTGCCCCCCAAAATGGTCCCTGATTCCGGTTTCACAAAGCTTATTAATATTATTGTCTTTTTTACGGCACCTAGATTGCTATATGTGCATCAAGTTAGAATCCAGCAGCTTTTGTGGTACAGAAATGCACTGGAAAAAGCAAGCAAGCACGCACGCACGCGCGCGCGCACACACACACACGCTTTCCCGTTTAGACGTATAGAACATTAGAAGGTGATACTGATACGTGATAGGAATGTGCACTCCGCATCAGGCTCAGCCGTTTAATTTAAACAACTCTTCCTGCCTCTCCATATCAAAGTTGGCCTCCAAATCCACACACCCCTCTCTCATTCATACATGCATCACGGCTAAGCAAGTAGACGTGACATTAAAGTTTAAAAAATTAAACGACTCAACTTAACACCTAGCAGCTTTGATATACATCATACATCATTACATGTGATATGATGGGAAAGGACAGATAGATAATATTTTCATCGAACAGTGTACACACAACAGGTCTTTTTACATTTACCGCCGTTGTTTAGGTTCTGATCTACGTGGTAATATTTGGTTGCAGACTTTACCGTAGGCATCATTGATTTGAATTCTGGAATGTTGTATATTGATATTCCATTACGTATTATTGCCCACTCACTGTGACTGTCACTGTCGGTCACTCGGTGTTATAATATTAATAATAATGCCAAAAAGGTAGGGAGATTTCGACAGTGGGCAATAATACGTAATGGAATATACAACATTCCAAAATTCTAATCAATTATGCCTACGGTAAAGTCTGCAGCCAAATCTTTACCACGAAGATCAGAACCTAAACAACGGCAGTTACAGATTGGAAAGCAGACGCACCTTCCTATCGTAGTGAGAGGTCGCCATTTTGATGCATCACGTGACCAATGACCACTTACTTTACTGTTTTTTATTAATGATAAATTTATATATATTTATATTGGCACATATATGCCATCTTGTTCATTTCATATTTCAATTAAATATTTTGTTTTTCAGCTTGAAACTCAAATTATCTGCTCCATGTGTGTTAATATAGGTCATACCATATTCTTAGGAGTCAAGGCGGCAGAAATTCGAAGCTGATCCAAATCTTATTAGAAATAAGCCTTTATTATTGTTATTTTTTGTTTTTTAAATATTTATATATTATAAGAAACTTTAAATTCTTAGTGTTTTCCTAAATTGGTCAAAATAAAACTAACTTCTATTTCGTTTGAGATTGCCGTTTCATAATACCAGGGTAACACAAAAGGCTTCGCTCAGTTTTAGAGCAGACGCAAGTTCACTTTCCATGAGCCTGAAAGCCATGAACGACGTCGCGACATCCTCTGAGATCCTCTCAACACGTAAGATTCAATATCAGTTTTAAAATAATGTGCGTAAAATCCATGTCAAATTTGATTGTATTTAAGTTAGCCGCTTTGAGTTTAGATCTTTGCAAATGTTGGTATTGATTTGCCGCATTGGAGCCCTATAGCAGTAGGCATAGTTAACACTCGTACTATTACGAGCTGTCGCTGTATTCAATCGGTATAGAAGTAAAATTTCTTTGTTGCTGTGTATTGCAGGCAAATTCATGCAGGAAATTCGCAGATTTCATGTGCATGCATGTAATATTGTTGTTACTGCGGTGCTGCGGAATGCTCTTTTCGTCTTGTTATAAGAGACAAAACAGTGTTTAGTTTTGAAGTCAATATGGCCGCTTATACTGAACGAAGTTTTTCGCGCGTAAATCCACACCATCTCCTTTGTTCGTTATTGTCTTACGCTTTCATGATGTATTACCCACACTGTGCATACTATTCGTTTTAAAAGCAGAAAATATAATTTAATGCTGAATGCAGAAACGTTGTAGGCAATACGAAACTTAAAAGGAAGTCGACTTTTCTTTATGTTAATAATAGATGTTTTGTTTAGTTCTTGCACGTGGTAAGACCTGCGGTATACACATTGCCTTTTCTCAACCATTTCACCCTCAGAATTAACACATTTCTCGCATTACAATTTTCCAGCCTTCTTTGTCGAATAGAAAATCACACAAGACAACTTTAGTTCGACTCTCTCCTGGAAGTAGATGTATAGAAAACTTAAATGAAATCATTGCAACCATGAAAATGGCTGACACATTACTGTCATTAGCCTTGTTCACGAGGTGCAGCGCTGCACAGCGCTTGTGCCGTGAAACGGCTTGTTCAGGACGCGCAGCGCTGCAAAGCGCCGAATCACATGCAGCGCTTTGCGTCCTGAACAAGCCGTTGCACCGCGCAAGCGCTGTGCAGCGCTGCACATTGCTGCGCCTCGTGAACAAGCCTCTTGACATTGTGAAATCCACATTTCCAACGCCCAGTGGGTTGGGGGTTAAAATAGACCCTCCACGTCTGCCTACACGATTCCTAAGAATAAGATGTGTAATGTCCTCACTGAGGTGGATGCCTGGTTGACGGGATGGCTTGAACTGCAGCAGAGGCACAGAAGATCCAGGGTCTTCAGCTCCATAACTAGGATCACTGGAAAATAGGAACACAAATATGAGACGTTTTGACCAGTGTGTAGATTACGTGACTATAAGTGCACCATCGTTTCAAAATAGTGCAATCGTTTCTATATTTCACTCGGGTAATAAGAGTAAAATGCATTAAAACTATCCCATTAAAATGTTTTCATTTGAAATTAAAAAGGAAGAGGATCTGATACTCTGGAACACAAATCTACATTGCACCGAAAAATATAATTTTTAAAACTTTTCCCCCATCTCTCCCGCCCCTGGGATTGAACCACCGCACAGCGTCTCGCTGTAAAGCCCAACCAATCCCTTAGCATACTGGACCATCTACACCTCCTAAAAAAGAGGCTATCAATAGCCCAGCAGAGGCTTCGGGTTGGCTTTGAACTCATGAGGGCACAAGGGGAGAGCACTGGGATGTGAGCTGCCAGGATTTTTATTTTGACGTACACTATAAAATTTAATGTCCATGGGATCTTCCCAGTATCCATGGTGTATAGTGTATACCGAAAAATATAGTCAAGTGACGTCAGTAGTTTACCAGAGATCAGGCTTTCATATAGTCGTTTCGATATTTTCTCTTACTCCGTTTATTTCTACGCGAATATAAGTTTATTGCAAATAGTTATTGTGTTATCTGAAAGTAAGGTACTTTTGTCTTGAGTACATTTCGAAACAGTGTACATAAACTATCAGTTACTCACCTCTTGCATCTTGCATCAGTTGGCAGCTCATCCATACGAACAGAATCTGCATTTTCACTGAATTATTCATCAGAGGGTTCCCAAACTTCATCTTCTGATGAATCATACATTGAATCAGAATGGAATCAGACACATCTAAGGAGCTCATGGTGGCAGATTTTCATGGCTTCGGTGTGACACGGTTCAACGGTTTTCGAAGATGGCGGTCAACCATTAGACTTAAAACATGTGGTTGCAGACTCGCAGAATTTTATTTGTAAATGTAAAAACAAAAAGGACTTCAGATGTATGGGCATCTGAATTGATAATCTACATGCCAAATAGTTTTTTATGCAAAAATAAGTAAATTATAAGGACTAAAACGTGAATCAATTATATAGATGCATATGCATTAATTTCTATAGAGATGAATGGAAGAGAGTAAACAGCTTGACCTGCAGTAGCTTGTGGGTGGGTGTTGTTGCATCTTTGAGCAAGGTGCTTTACTCACATTGCTTCTCCCACCCAGGAGTAAAATGGTACCTGTGACGGCTGAGTTAGAACATTGAAAGCTAACTTACGCGAGTTCATCAGCATCCTCATTGCATGCTCCCCAGGGATTGAGATGGTGTTGCTGTAATAAAAAGAGGTAACCCGATGACCAGAAGGTAAATGTGCGGTTTGAGCATCCATCAATGGGTGGAAAAGTCAAAATATTAAATAGAGCACCTTTACATGAAATTTTATGTGGATGGTGATGATGATGATTTAATGCATGAGAATTGCTAGATCATTGATCTCATTTGTCACTCTGCTTGTGTAGCTTGACTTCACTGTGCTGTAATACCCACATGTTGATGATCTTGTTGTAATGCCATTGGATGTTAATCTTTGCCCAGGTTCTCGAAAGACGAGGAAAGAACCGGAACCACCAGATATACTCATGGAAACTTCCAACACTTCCAGTTCATCTGGAACCAGCAACATAGGCATCGATCTTCTTATAAGAGCCTCAGAAGGCTTAGAAAAGTCTTCGGAGACCAATGGAAGAACAATGCCTATGGCTGTTTCTGTGCCGAGCCAGAAGGTATTTCATGTTAAGAATTTTATATATTTGATTGAATATGAGTTGTTTCTGCTCTGGGTTATGCCAGAGCAATTCCTGCCATTTGGAAATCATTTGTTAATCTTTTTGCAAATTGGCAGTCACCTCTCAAGAGACATGTTACAATTTATGAGAATAAATGTCTTAGAAGATACTTTCATTTTAACATTTGGCATGATGGTAATATGGAAGAAGTTTCTTTGAAAATGAGTCTCTCTCTCTCTCTCTCTCTCTCTCTCTCTCTCTCTCTCTCTCTCTCTCTCTCTCTCTCTCTCTCTCTCTCAACAACTATCAGCCATAAACAACCGCGAACTGTCTGGTACCCTTTTCTTGGACCTGAAAAGAGAATTTGATCTAGTTGATTACAAAACTCTCCTTGGAAAACTCTCTGTACTTGAAAAATCCAATATCATTCTCCTTTTTCCGATCATTCTTGATACATAGAAGCCAATGTGTCTATGTCAACAACGAGTCGTAATCTTCAAGACAGTCGTAAAGTCAGGAGTTCCGCAAGGCTCAATTTTAGGTCCATTGCTCTTTAGTTTGTATGTTAATGATCTACCATTGAGTATATAAAACAAAAGCATCAAATGCACTATGCTTGCAGATAACTATACTGTTCAAGTGATTTTCCTTCTTGATGGCCTTATATAGCCTACAAAGGCTTATAGGTCGTAAAACACCATCTATCCATCCATCCATCTCTCTTTGTTTCTGTCTGTGTGTGTGTGTGTGTGTAAGCAATAGCACCTGCTTGTTCACTCTGTTAAATGGGGAACTGTTCATATGAATGTTTAACACTTAGAGCGCCGCCAATTTTCGTCATTGTTTTACCCCAGAGCCCCAAATTTTTTTATGTGTGGTCAAATCCGACACCATGTTTACTTAAAAAATCATCATTTATTACCTATTCAAGCTTTGAAGTAGATTTTTGGAGGGTGAGTAGAAAAATGGATGGCCTATATGGTGCAATTAATGAAAATGCCATTTTTTTTTTCAGCTGATAAAAAATCGTGGAACACAGACAACAACAAAGAACAAACAAATTCACTGTTTTCCTACACTACTCTATTTATTCAAGAATACAACAGCTTTTGATGAAATTGCAAAAGTGCATAGTGTCTCCAAGTAATGGAGATACATCTAAAAATGTTTTAGGGTAAAACTAAAACAAAACAAAAAATCCTAGAATTACTTACGCTAGGGAAGTCGCCGAGTCATTTTCATCTGAATCAAGCTTCCACTCAGGACTCTCGATCTACAGACCACAACACATCCGTCAAAGCACTGTGTTTTCCTACACTGCTCTATTTATTCAAGAATACAACAGCTTTTGATTACTTGGAAATACATCTGAAAATGTTTTAGGGTAAAGCAAAACAAAAAATCCTACAATTACTTACGCTAGGCAAGTCAGCCGAGTCATTTTCATCTGAATCAAGCTTCCGCTCAGGACTCTCGATCTACAGGCCACAACACATCGTCGAAGCACGTGCTTGCCTCTCTATCCCTCCATCTCCCATCACATCAATGTCAGTAAAGCCTTCAAATTAATATTCTGAGAGTCAGAATCAAAAAATAACTCCACAAGCGCTTCAACTTCTTTGTCAGTCGCCATACTGGCAAAGAAAAAAGTCCCGTTCACAAACACCGAAGAGGCAACTTCGTGAAAATTTCGCAGAGAATTCGCAGCGCGTTCTCTCGATCGCCAAAATGCCGGATCTCGTTGCCATGTGATCACTGCACGAGACTGATATTTTTAGAACAGCATGACTCGATGGCAGCATTAGGCAAGTCAACAGAGCACGTCCCTATCGCTCGCCGTACCGGCGGACATCTGGGGAATGTATGCTGTAGCGCATCAATGCGACGGTGGCCTCCTAAAGGTTAAACATTTATACTTGTATGTTTGCCTTAGCTGAAAATTGTACGTGTTCTGTGTTGAAACCCACAATATGTATGACTTCTCTTCTTTTTTTCATTTTTCAGGTGCAGAACAAAAAATTGCAAACCATGACCGTCATCGGATTTGATGTCATCCGTAATATGTCTTCAAAAAAAATGATTGAGTGCTTCACAGTGCAGCACTCAAATGAAATGACAAAGCACCACAAACTGACTTGCATGCTCATACCTCATAAATGTCAGCATGAAGAGAGTAGTTTTGGGAGTGAACAGGTGGCTGAAAAACGCATGATCCTACACCTGGAAGAACACAGGGCACAACTACTTCAAGAATTGAGAGGTATGCATTTTCTGTTTTTGACTGGGTTCAGAAAACAGGAAACACAATCTAGGTCTGGATGGGTTCTGTAGTGTTGTAGCAGAGTACATTCTGTAATAAAAACATCCTGGGAGCTGTACCCATTAGTGCATTTTCATGGGTTGAAAATGTTCCAATAGTTGTGCTAAGTAATGAACAAGAATATATCCATATATCCAATATGCAGTCCATAGAAGGTGAATAACTACGGAAATCAGGACAGTCTATGATCTCGCATTGCTTACAAAGGCTGATGGGCTGTAAAACTAAATTAATTTTTTCCCCATTTTAATTATTCTTGCCAACTTGTGATGAGTCCTTGTTAAGTCATACCACAAATATTTGTTTTGTTGTTGTTTTTATGTGTATGTTTCATTACTGCATGTGGAGTGTGTTTGTTCATGTGCATCTTTGTAAGTTGTGATGTTTTCTTATTCTCTATTGGGGTCCCCCCCCCAATTAACTGCTGGTTAGAAAGAAGTGTTGTGTACTAGTACAGTGTGCACCTGAAAACCATAATTTGTATCCTGAATTTTTCTTTGAGATGAAGGTAGGAATAGACCCCCAGTGTCTCCCAGCTGGATTTGGAGAAGGCAAATGATGGAATTCAAGATTTTTTGCTCTATATCTAAGCAGTTTGTTATATTTGTGACCAATGACCTTGCGTGGCTTACAAAGACAGGTGGGCTGTAAAACCTCATTGTATAATGAATTTGTAAAGTTTTGGTGCCAAATATGGTTCTTTTTCAGATCCCTCAAGAACCAAAGTGTTCGAATTCTCCGCTGTGCCTGTGTATGCCCTGACTGCAAGTCATGGTAAGTCATTTTGAAACCGTGTGTGTGTGTGTGCGCGCGTGTGTGTGTGTGTGTGTGTGTGCATGTGCTTCTTATCTCTTGAAAGAGTATGAAACTTCCTGGGAAGCGGGACGGCTGACGGTCTTAGGAAGATCCCCCCATGGGGTGTGATGACAACCATCTCCTTCCTGTCTACTAGTTTCCATGGCAGATCACATGTGCGTGGTCCCATTAGACGGCTGATGGACACCTGTGGCCCTAACCTAGGTGTGGCCCATCCCCCTGAGAGTGTAAGGAAGTCTGGGCCAAAACACTTTAAGATGGGGGGGATCTTTAGATTGTAAACGCCATGAGCTTGCCTGTCAAGGGAAGGTATGTGCGTATGAATAAACTATTATTATTATGAAAGAGGATACACTTAAACTTTTTGTCCATCCTCCAGTTGACCTCTATTTTAAAACATTTCCTCCTCCCCTCTCCTCTCTCTCTCTCTCTCTCTCTCTCTCTCTCTCTCTCTCTCTCTCTCTCTCTCTCTCTCTCTCTCTCTCTCTCTGGTTGGATGACAGACTGCCACTCACTCACTCATTAATGGGTTCCAGCATTGCTTCCTTTCATTGCCTTTACTTGCCCAACATAGGGATTTGTCTCGTTCACCATCAAATCACTGATAGCGTTTAAGTAGAGACAAAATGCATCTGATTTTGATACGTCATTGGGCACATGTTGGGAGAGGATGTGTACTGACACTCGGGCAACCTCATGTGGTCGCACGCATTTGGGATCAACTGGGCTGATTCACATTCTACTTTGTCATCCAAGTTGCTGTCTGCTGCGAACGTGACAAGCTTATCCTCAGTGAAGCCACACAATTCTTCAGACTCAAAATCCAACCATATTTATTATTGTTCATTTTTGGGGTTGCGTGCAGGATCAAAATCTCATAACTTGTCAAAATTGCACGTACTCCAATATTGTGCACTTGCAGTAAACAAACATGACAGATGTAATTCTGCAAGTAAGGCAATTCTTCAGTCTCCGTGAAAAGAAAACTTTTGGAATACCAATATTCATAGCAAAGAGCACCAGGTTAAAATGTGCTCTGTTTGTCGATTGAAACCTCCGACGGCTGTTAACCCTCTGGACACCATTGATTTTGTTTAAACGTTTTTTACTCCCTGCAGCCAGGCATTTTCTGGATGTGTAAAAAAACCAAGACTCCTCTTCTGTTTTAAAATGTATGATGATTTCATTCTCTGCTCTAGAGGCAAAACTTTTGGAGGAAAGATGGAAAATTGCATTCTCTCTGAAAGATCAACTGAAATTGTATGTCCATGCAATGCAATATAAGAGAGAAAAATTTGAGACAAAAATATAAAACAGAGTGGCCCCTACCCTGATGGTCCTGCAGAAGGTTCTGGGGGTGTTGGTAAAATGGTTGGGGATGTATTGTGTTACTGGACATTGTCCATTAAGCTGTTTCCTCAAGACAATTCATGATGAAAATGCTTTTTCATGCTTCAGAGATGAGGTCAAGAACCTCACCAAAGAATGGGAGAAAAGAGAACATGAGCTCTGGGAAGAACCGATCCAAGACTGTTAACAGCAACTCCAACCCCTCAGTTGACAGTGAAGAAATAGCTTCAAGCCCAGAGGTTCTCCGAGAGAACACATCCACAAAAAAACGGAAAGGGAAAGCTGGAGAGCGCAAATCATCTGCCAAAAAGCTGAAGATGGACAAAGTACCAGCCACATCAAATACAAAGGCACCACGGACCTCACCCCAAGGGCAGAAGAAATCAAGAGTTAACACTTTTCCTCAGGTCAACATGGTGGTTTTCCATGATCATGATTATACTTCGTCCTCTGGGAAGTCATCCAGCTTCCTGACATATGTGCCACCCCAGGAGTGTGCTGAGATCATCAGCGATCCAGGACCGGTTCCCATACTCCCATTGAACATTCCTCCCACCAACAGACAGGAACTGCCTATGGTGTCGGAGGAGGTCATCATTGGGGCAGAACCAAGCAGCCCTGCAGCAGTACCTTCCAGTAAGTTGCTTGTTTGCTCTGACAGACTTCTGCTGTAGTTTACCACTTAAGTACCTTTAGTTTTAATGTCATCGATACTATCATCATTATTATTATTATTATTATTATTATTATTAACATTGTGTGTTCATATGGAAGTTGAACTGATCATTAGAGGACTGTAATGCCTTGCAATCAATTAATCTTTTAATTGCGCATATTTATACGGTGGAAGTATGTTGTGGCCTTGAATGGCCTTACAGGCTGATGAGCCCAGGGCTCCATCCACCTATCCCTCAATGCTTTGTCAGTGTCAAGGACAACGAGATGTGAAATTTTGCCCTATCGCCATTATGCTTTTTCGTGTTTGAAGGCTATGCACAGCCTTTGCTGGCTGTTGGGCAGTGGGACTCGATTTTATTGATTTTATGTCATTAGTTCGGTGAATTGTACTATACTCCGCTGTCGCGGAGAGTTCTCATATCATGATGGAACGGTTTCTTAACGATGTGGCCTTATATAGCCTACAAGGCTGATAGGCTTAAACTCCATCCATCCATCCATCCATCCTTGCAATCAATTGATTCTTCATTGAGACCATTAAAAATTTTCTGTCATTTGTGCATGATTAATTGGTTTGCACATTGGCCTTGATAGTACACAAACTAAGAAAATATGAATGTTAGATGGCATGTAAGTCAACCTGCATTGGATGAAAAGGAAAGATGGAAAACGTGAATTTTTCAGTGATGGATCAGTTTGCCCATGCTTACACAATGGGGTCAACTGTGCATTCAGGTGTAATTCTAACAGAAAGCATTACTAGCCTCATGGCTGCCTGGGGCTACCTTGGCCAAGCTCCTCTAGCAGGCCCCAAACCCTGGCAGCCAGAGTCTCCAGCTGGTGAGGGAAGCTTCAAGCAGCTCCAGCCATATGTTACTCTTGGTAATTGTTGTAAAAGCCAGTGTATGAGATATACCAAAATTGCCGTACAATTTCATGCAGAGTGCAAATTGAACTTTGCAGCCCAGGTCCGCCAGGAGTTGTGCACAGTGGTAAACTGTCCGGCACATTGTATGACCACATACATTCATAAATCATGATTAGAAAACCATGCGCTGGCACCTGGGTAGCCTTCTCGATGGCATTTTGAGTATGTGTGGCAAATTTTATTGCTGTTTCATTGCTGATGGTTGTGTGGTGTCAGAATGCATTGTTATATGACATACATGCACATACACACATATTCCTTTTTATGTTTACAGATAAGTGTATATGCTATTGATAACTCATAATGTATTAATGCCAATGAGAGCACATGTCCTAATTTCACAAGAATGGCCAGCTCAGGGATATTGTGTGGGACTACCTAATACAAGATATGTAGTTAGCATCAGCATTTACAAGAATAACTAACACTTGGTTTGCAGGAGAGGTGCCAGTGGCTGGTCCTTGTCACCAAACAAATGGGTGGAATTCTTGCCAGGCCAGAGCGTCCAGAAAGCAAGGAAAGACTGGCCAGCTGAGAATTGCCAGGCGTGCTCCAGCCCCAGTGGTTGACGAAGAAATCAAGGTAAGCTTAGGCGGCCTGGTGGTTGTGAACCAATGGGTGGCCATAGCAATGCAATTTCTGTCATGCATGGCTCATGAAAGTCGCTGCCACTTCAATACCTGCTCCCACTACCAGTGTACTGTTACAGTGACCACTACTACTTAGACCAATATTTTTGCGGCTACTACGCTGCTACCATCACCACTAGTCGGGGTTCCCACAATAATTTTAAAAAAGGGAAAAGATTTTGAACTTGCAAAATAATTTTCAAGGGCATTGAGAAGTTTTGAAATTTTTGGCTAAAACTGAGAAGTCATGGGAAAATGTTGACATCTATGCTTCATCCAAAGTTAATTTCAATTAACGGCATGTGTGCGATCACTCCCTGTCACAGGCGTGCAGAATTACTTCTCTTGACTAAGTGCAATGTTATTGAGCTGAAGATGCAAAGCCAGCTCTCCCCTTTCTGTTACCATGAACGGGAGAAGCCAGACACCCCTTTTTGTGAAAAAATGTCATTAAAATTTTCCTAAAGTAAGGGGAAAATTTTGAAATGTTTCTTAGAAGTCTGCTTGAATCCTGACTAGTACTACTACTGCTACTACTACTATCACCATTACTACCACCACTGCTGCTACTACTATCACCATTACTACCACCACTGCTGCTGCTGCTGCTGCCACTGTCATTGCCACTACTACCCCCACTGCTCCTGCTAATGCTTCCATTGCTACTGTCACATGCATGAATGCGAAAGGAAGAGGAGTTGTCAGAAGTAATGGTAGTTTGAAGGCATAGTGGTAATGGTGAAAGGTAGAGAAATGTGGTGCAATTACAGTCACATTGCAGCATTGATGGAGGTTTTCTGCATTGTTTTCATAGAGGATGAGTGCATGGATTACATGCTTATAATTGATTTTCATGCTACACAGAAGGAAATGCTTCAGCTCCTTCCCTATTGCCAATGTTCATGCATGCCTGTTTTGCCAATCATCAGAAATCAGCTAGTGTATCCCTGAAGACCTAAAACAAATATTACAGAAATGAAATAATGTTCATCTGGACTTGACCTAGAAAACTAAACGTATACCTGAAAACACTAAACATGTACATTTCTGTGCTGCTCATTGTGACAGAATGTAATGCTGAGTTGGTGGGAAATGATGGTTTCAGAAAGTATCTTGTTTCAGGCCAGAGCACTGCAGTATGTGGAAGAGATGAAAAATCGACCAAAGAGTGGGAAGAACTCGCAATCCTTGGAGTGCAAAATCTGCGGGGATCAATTTACCGCAGCTGCTTCACTGACATACCATTACAAAGGCCATGCAGGTAGGTTTGAGCATGAAAATCATGTCTGTTGTAAAGGGGGCACATGGCATAGAAAAACAGTATATAAAAGAAAGAAATTAATTGCTCGGCAAATATAAATGCTGTGTTGGATGAAATGTTGCGAACAATACAAACACAATACTCAGACTAATTGTTATTGCTTCAAATAGTTATTCATCAGTTATGGCTCAATCATAAAAAATAATGTATATATATTGTTGTCCTACTAAGCTACTATGATAGCCCTTTTAAGGCCAGACACGGCAGCTGTTTTAGACCAAAAAAGTGATTTTCGGATTTTTGCAGAATTTGCTTCCTCAACATCTAATCTATCGACTCCAACAATAACATCTTGTAAAAAAAATAGGCAAAAGTCGTTAAAGCAATATTACAAAAGCGTGGGCTTGGATATTTATGCTAAGGATTCTGAAACATGGCCATTTTTAAAGCCCTCAAACGCATAGCAACGCTTTGGGAAATATGCGATGTTTGGTACCACCAGATAGCTCACGTTTTGAAGCTGTGTTGCCCTGCACTGTCGACAAAAATAGACTTCACTGCGATTGGTTACCAGCATTTGAATGAGCGGCAATGTTTGCGATAGATTTCCATATAAGGCTACGCATTACTATTTCATTGATAGCGTAAGCGTCTGGGTCAAAGTTTAGCCAATCAGCAAACACCTCGTCGATTCACTCGGCCTCCCCACAATGCACCGCGGTTGTAAACAATATGGCTGCATTGTTCCACGCGACTTTTGACTGTTCATCATATTTCAAGGCTATTTCTCGAAATTGATTACTGTTACAATTGTGTTGAGCAAAGAGAATGCCTCGTCCACAGAAACAAAAGCGTCGCCTGCAAGCAAAGCAAGCAGCTGCTGCTAAAAAGGCCAAGACTGAAGGGTTGAATGAGTCAGTGTTACGAATATCGGCTTCGAGTCGAACTTCGAGTTCGCCGGTTGCTCTCTGCAATAACATATATATTATTAGGTGAAATATATTTCATCAATGTGACTTCAAATGGAATATTTTTACATCTGTGTGCTGCATATGTATACTTGTAAAAAAGGCCAAGACTGAAGGGTTGAATGAGTCAGTGTTACGAATATCGGCTTCGAGTCGAACTTCGACTTCGCCGGTTGCTCTCAGCAATAACGTATATATTATTAGGTGAAATATATTTCATCAATGTGACTTCAAATGGAATATTTTTACTTCTGTGTGCTGCATATGAGCAATTCTAAAAAGGTGGCAAGAAAAGTGTGACATTAGACCTAATTAGTAAAAATCATCAGATTTGACTGAAATCAGCATATAATGTTAGAACAAACTGTATTTTATCATAAATTATGAATAAAAAGATAGTTTGCTATTTTGTGTGTGTGTATGTGAGCGTTAAAGTGGAAAAAGGTGAATGTTGACTAGTCACCCATGTCATAAAAAAACCACAAATATCTGTTATTACCAAAAATGTCACACTAACTATTCTTACTATATTAAATGTCATTCCTAATGCAATAACATCCTGTAAAACAATTATATAAAAAAACAATTGAATTTGGTAATTATAAAGCATTTTTAATGTCATCGGTGACTAGTCAACATATCCGTTTGTACACTTTCTCAGTAATTACAAAAAACAAGCAATACAGACACCAACTACTGTTTGTGTACTAAAAATGACAACATTTATTCACTGTAGCAAAGGTACAGCTTAAAATTCCCGTTTTGCAGCAATTTAATTGAAGAAATCAATTTTGTGTCATCAGTGACAAGTCAACACAGGAAAAGGTGAATGTTGACTAGTCACCGATGACATAAAAAACCCACAAATATCTGTTATTACCAAAAATGTCACACTAACTATTCTTACTATATTAGATGTCATTCCTAATGCAATAACATCCTGTAAAACAATTATATAAAAAAACAATTGAATTTGGTAATTATAAAGCATTTGTAATGTCATCGGTGACTAGTCAACATATCCGTTTGTACACTTTCTCAGTAATTACAAAAAACAAGCAATACAGACACCAACTACTGTTTGTGTACTAAAAATGACAACATTTATTCACTGTAGCAAAGGTACAGCTTAAAATTCCCGTTTTGCAGCAATTTAATTGAAGAAATCAATTTTGTGTCATCAGTGACAAGTCAACACAGGAAACCGATGTTTGCTTCGGCGGCCGACATTCAGGTCGGAAGCAGTCGAAGTACGCTTCGGCCGTTTCCGACCACCACTTCCGCCAGTCGAAGTACGCTTCGGCCGTTTCCGCCAGCCACTTCCGCCGTGACACGCTGTGATCACGCACACAAGCGGCCAATCAGAGCCTAGCTAACAGACAAGCCGTTATTTCGAAGCTTTCCATTGGTTTGCACTGGCCTCTGATTTCTACCTCGTGTGCCTTCCGTAATTATTCTTCGGTACCGGAAACAGTTGCAACGTAAAGCCGGGAAATGAAGCTTTGATGCGATACCAAACATGTGGCGTTCTTTGGAAGGAAGATGCTGAAACTAAGCTTTCAAATCTGTGCATTTTGGCTTCCTGGTTAGTACTTTGTTGCCTCGGCACTCGTCCACAATTTATGATGACACAAATACAAAAACTCTTACCTCTTCGTTTGCGCTCCATTTTACCTCGTGTTGCTCGGTCAGCACTTCCGGCATATATGTGTTAGAACGAAATTATGGATCGGGAACAGAAAAGTTTCGAAGAAAATTCATCTTTTTTCGCTTTTGTTGATTCGGCACATTATGACGGAAATTTGATGCTAAACTTTCACATCCTACAACTCCTAAAAAAACGCATTGATTAATTTTCTGAGAATTATGACGATATTATCGATAACTTTACACCAATCCTGGATCCAATCCAATAAACCACGCCGAAAATAGTTGATCTTATCGTACACTGAAAAATTCGTCTGCAATGACACGACGCCGTGACGAGGCAAACGCGGATTTTGAAGCCAAATAAAATCAGAATAGGTTGGTAACATTCAGTTCTAGTTGCTGGCAGTTGAGCATTAACTATTTTCTTGTCTAAAAACCACCAGATGTTAGAAAACAAATGTGGGGTTCAAGAGAAAACGGAATCCTTTTCCTCTTGGTGAAAAATGTCACGTTTGGTAATGGCGGTTTTTCACGTTTCTCTTTAAATACATGCGGACCATTCACACACAAAAGCAACAATCGGAACAGATTTATTATATGTATATCTTTAATCTTTTCTCTACAATATGATATAAACGTAACATCATAAAAAGTTTGTAGTTTTTGTGTTATTTACACTCTACTGGACAACCATGCGCCATTGCCACCTTTTTAGAATTGCTCATATGTATACTTGTGAAAAATCACACTGGATTTTGCTGTCTGCATGGAGCAGGGACCATCAATCTGTAAATGTTGTTTTAGCCTTCTTTCTTCCCCTTTTTCTGCGTTTTGTGCTTTGTGTGCGTCTTGGTGTCTTCAAATCCCTAAGGCTCAGTAAGTTTTGAAGATAAATACTTCTACTTTGGCACACTGCTAGTTTGGATATTTTTGAAGATAATTATGTTTGCTCATTGACTTAAACCATGTAGTTTCTTCATAAATCATAATCAGGCGGTTAAAACACACACCCGTGTAGGCCTTTTTATAAAAATAAATAAATAAAAATCCATAACCATCCAAATGCATTGAGACAACGTAAATATGGGACCATTGAGGAATTAAACCAATTGCAAGAAACAAAATTGGAATCAGTTTGATAGAATACAAGTTATAGGCTTTTGATGTTTTTTGTTTGGTGGCCATTTTGGATCGTTGCCATGGAAACTGATGACATATATTATCAGGCATTATCATTTTTTAGCTCCTACATCAGTATACATTTGTTGACTAAAAAGAGATACAAAACAAATGACAGCAAACTTGGTCCAACATTAGCTGCCATGTCTGGCCTTAATGATCTTCTATGATTGTAAACTAACAAGGACTATATTACAAATTTAGACATAAGTGTATCTGTAATACTTAAGGCAAGACACGGGTCGAAAAGTTGGGAAAATTTCATATCTGGACGTTTTTGAGATAACATCAGTTTTGAGTAGTTCAAACACTTGCAAATGCCCCCACGTGTTTTTTTCGACCTGTCATTCGATAATTAGTTGAATAAAATGGCTTTGAAAAACATCACTCCTCGTAAAAAACGTTAAAAACGTCATTGATGCATCGTATTTTATGACTTTTGGAAAAATTGTAACTTTTGATCTATTCTACGAAGAGGTTCACGCCCGGTACCGTTGGAAAGCTCGTCTTTTCGATCGAGCACAGCAAGGGAAATAACTCAGCCAACTATAGTGGTCTATTTTTAGTTGATGATTTCAAACAGCGTACACAGGGTTGTTTGGAAACTC
Organism: Theodoxus fluviatilis; assembly: GCA_034096865.1. Classification (NCBI taxonomy): domain Eukaryota; kingdom Metazoa; phylum Mollusca; class Gastropoda; order Cycloneritida; family Neritidae; genus Theodoxus; species Theodoxus fluviatilis. The sequence goes on along the minus strand of JAWQFJ010024281.1, from coordinate 45,545 downwards.
ACTAGCCAATCATTGAGCTTAGAGAGGGAATTCCACTTGTTTCAACCAATCAGAGACTCCAAAGCGAGGATTCCCTGGCCCACAATGCATCGTAAACATGGCTGCCGCTTCAACGCTAATTCTCTCAGTTAGTTTATGTTTTGCACCAAATCGAATAAATTCGACTTCAATCAAACAATCAGAGAATGCCCATGAGTGAATAAACTCAACATTATGCCGCGACCGAAAAATAGTGGGCGAAGAGAGCAGCTTTCGGCTGCACGCACCTCGAAAATACTTCGCGGTCAAGGTCGAAAGTCTAGTTCTACTTCGTCAACGCCTGCGTTGACAGTGCCATCGCGATCGCTGCCTCCTCGTCCCTCCATCTCAACTGCCTCGATTCCGGAAGAAACTTCAAACACATCGGCATCAAGGAGGAAGATACAGATGATGCAGGCAGAAGCGAAGCAGCCGATTGAAACCGATCATAAGTGGGTCAACGTGCACTTAGATCAGCTGAGTGAACTAATGAACGATGTTCTTTGCCCGAACTGTTTTCGGTCTGGTCTCACCTTCAGCATACTATACGATGAAAACAATGGCTTAGCCAGCAAACTTTGCTTGAAATGTGGAGCCTGTGATGCCAGAAGAATGAAGAAAGCTAATGTGGCAGCCTCTGTTCAGGCATAGCAACAGCGCCTACACTATGTGGCTTCATGCCTTCAACTCAAGGCATCAGAAGAGGAGGCTTCAGGAGAAAGAAGAAGGGAAACCTATGGTGCTGGAATGGCAAACTGACTTGTTGTTGACTCATTCACAGCATGTGTCTCTCTGAAGTTGCCTTTATTGACCTTGGCATTTCCTGTGTAGTAGTAGGGCTGATCCTTTCCTCTTGAGCATGAACTTTTCCATCCCTGCATTTTTTTGTACTGGGGACTGACTCACTGCACAAAAACACTAAAAACTGGAAACTGTAAGTTCAGTTTCATTTTTTAGCATGTGTAGTCCTGCTGGATGAATGTATGAATAAATGAAACAAGTTTTAGCCATGATGGATAGTTTTAGAAGGACTTATGCATGACTAAAAGTTGTTTTTGCCATTTTCTCAAAATGTGTTTTTTTCATAGAGTTCAAATCAATTAATTACTCAAACTCATCACAGGATGATGATGATGACTTGTAATTTTGCAGGTATGTTACATGTATAATAATTTATGAACATACAGACACTTTTTGCTGTGAACTGATTATTTGGCCAGATATGATTTTTTTTCTTTGATGTTGAACCTACTTTATCTGCAATTCGGATATTGATGTGGAAGCAATAAGTACATTTTTTTTACTTTTTGCATTACAAACATAATCTTCTGTACATTTAAAGATAAAGAGTGTACAATTTTAATGCAAAAAGAATTTTCAAGAAATATCAAGTAGTTAAGAAGTTATAGAAATTTAAAAAGATACAGAAATTTGCATATTTTTGCATGTTAGGCGGCCATTTTGGATTACCCATAATTATAATTACTGTCAAACTTTGATGTTTTGATTTACTGTTATGAGTTCTTTCATGCCAATGAAACAAAAAAATTTCAATAAACATATTTTAAAATTTCATGCTTCCTAGTAGTGTCTTGCCTTAACCTTTAGAACGCCAGCTATTTTGGGCCTCTCTTCTCCCTTCAGCCAGATTTTTTTCAGCGCACAGGAAAAATGACCCTTCTTTAGTTTCAAATTACATGAACATTTCTGTATTAAACTTGTGTTCTAAAATAAATTCTCATGCTCTTTCTGATGCAATCACTAGAATTTGGTTACATAGCAAGGCAAACTCACCAAAAAATATTTAAAATGTGGAAAACATAAATCAAGCTCACTGTACATAGTTTGCAACTTGTTCTTATTCCAGGATCTCTACAAATGTTACTCTTTGTGAAGAAAAAGAATGCAGGCAACCTTGAAAGTTATCAGAAAATGCCACCTTACAAAGCAGGAGCACTGATACAAAAGCAGTCTTTAGTACTTGCAATTGTACCTCATCTAAGGCTTGTTCAGGAGGCGCAGCGATTCAAAGCGCTGCTCAGTGCTGCATGTGATTCACTCCTGAATGGCAATTTTGGGGCGTGATTCACTCAGCGCTGTGAATCACCAATCCGACGTGATGCAGACGATTTTGCATCACATTCAAAATGGTGTCTTCGATCCCGCACTGGCCGTCGATGCGTAAAATAACCCTCAGAAACATTATGGGACTGGAACGGGCTTTATTTGCCCCAAGCGCTCTGTATGTGCGAGAAATGGCAAGTAAGGATGACACGGTAGTGGACTTTATTCATGCAGAATACATTTAAACGTGCATAAACGATGTCTGTGGCAAAGAAAACACTTTCTTTGCGTCTATCAACACAACATGGGGCGCAGAAGATTTACCTCCCCTTTAACAAGTGAAGCGCTGCACTACATCTGTGTGTTCAGGAGAGGCAAAGAGCGCTCAATTGCCAACAGGAAGCGCTCATGCAGCGCGTTGTACTCCTGAACAAGCCTCTAGTATTTATTTATGTTTGCGGCGCGCATTGTCGAAGGCAAGAATGTTCTCCCACTCCCCCTTCTTTCTTTGACATCTGAGCCTGGTATTGGTTTGTTTCTTCAACAATGGGATCAAAGACATCGTCGGTGAAAAATAAAGCAAAATATTCCATCTCAGACAGTCCATTGGGAACAAAAGCTGGGCCGGGCTCAGCAGTTATCAATGGTAACCACTAATGGTCACATCCATTCGGAGCATTCGTGGGAATTTCTTCCTCACCCGCTGAAACCTCGGAATCATGCACTACAATTGACTCGCGGACACTATGCTCCCTCTCCAAGAGATCCTCATCCTCAAACCCAAAAGACTCCTCCTCAGAGTCAGAATCATAGAAAATTTCGACTAATACCTCATAGTCTATTATGATGTAAACAAAGCTCGAACTGTCAATTGATCACACGAAAACGTTAGCAGAAAATTCTACAGAGTTTTAAAAAAATCAAAATAGTGCGAGCTGATGTGAAAACCGTCTTTCGTGTACTCAACTGTCGAAAGAGCTCTCAAAGTCCCACAACTCTTAGATACTGTATCTTTAAATAGGCCCTATTGTTTGGGCAGATAGATCCGACCACGGCTGTTTCAGAAAGAAAGCGTGTGGGGGGATACATCTGCCCGCAGTGCTCTAAAGGTTAAAACGTTTCTAGTGGTAAATGACATTATCCTAAGAAAAAACACTCCCCCCATGTCATGATTAAGTTGATAGGATATACCGTAAAAGTTGGCCTAGTATAAGCCGCTACTTTTTTTTCATGAACGGACCCCTGCGGCTTATCAGCCGGTGCGGCTAATGTACGACTTTTTTCTGCATCGCCAGAGTCAGCAATGTGTTTTTGGGTTTGACCTTGTTTCCGGCAATGTGATTTTTAGTGTTGGCCTATAATCAGCGGTGTGTTTACCTGAATTCGCTCACTCACATTCTTTTTGTAAGTTTGACGCATGACAAAAACTCACACAGCACACTGATAGATCAGATCGCATTTCGATAACAGAGAAGCAACACGTAGATCTACACTGTCAAAAAAAAAACATGCCGAAAACACGGAGACTATTAGCCTACGATGCTGCATTCAAGTTAGCTGCCATAGACTTAGCTGTGGAGAAAGGCAATCGGGCTGCAGCTCAAGTGGTTTGCGGCGACTTTGTTTTGCCTTTGACAAGTTCGGTTTTCATGCGGCTTGTATGCCAGTGCGGCTAATTTATGGATTTTTCTGTATTTTTTTATTAAAACGGGGGGTGCGGCTTATACCCAGGTGCGCCTTGTAGGCCAACTTTTACGGTAGCTCTTCCAGTATTGAATAACTTATCATAGTTTCAGACCTGCTTATTCTACCGAAAAATTCGGAAGACTCCCGATTTAGGCTTGCTTCTTCCCACCAGGGTGTTGGGCCCCGGGCCCCCCCCCCCCCCCCCCCGGACCCAGGCCTGTTTTTCAGAATCTCTCGAATTGGCCTTGGGGGGGGGGGGGGGTAGGCAGGTCTGTAGTTTTCGTATCTAATGAAAGTTTTAAATAATAGTTCCTTTTCCACTTGCAAATAGTTTTTTCTCATGCTTTTTTCTTTCTCTTTCTGTTTGCAGGACTCAAGCAATTTGTTTGTCATCTTTGCCACCAAGAGTTCACAAGGCAACACAGCCTCAACTACCACATCTCGATCCACACGGGCAAAACCAGATTTAAATGCGCCAGTTGCGAGAAGAAATTCCGCCACCCCAACCACTACAAGGTAATGCAGAATTCACAGCCATGTGGGAATGAAGTGCCTTCACCCTCAGGCAGGTGTTGGTGCTGGTTATTGTCGCAACCTTTTCAGGGACTATAATCTGTCTGCCAACCTTCAAAGCTGTGCCAGGATTTAGGATCAATGAGGGGAAATGGAAACACAAATATGCTATGTTACATGCAGTTCTACATTGATTGGGTGCTCAAAAATGGATTTCATGATAAACATGTGCCAGCATGAAAAAGAATTAAAAGTTAAAACTGGTTCTCTGCCGTGTGCGTGTTCTTTTCTAAGTCTACTTGGAGAAATGAATAAATTTAAGAGGTTAAAATGACAATTCTTTTTACACTATGTTGCTTGACTGCTGACTAGATGTTATTAGCATAGTGCAGTCCCTACTGGTGTACCCTCATGTGGCTGGAAAGTCAAATCCTGGAGGTGCCCACACTAAGGATGGAGTAATATTGGACAACTGGTGATTTTCATAGCCTACATAGGCAGAATGGCTGTAAAACTCCATTCATTCATTCATTCATTCATTCATTCATTCATTCATTCATTCATTCGTTATGGCTGGATCTGCATGAAGTAGAGGACTTTGTTCTCACTGGGAGATGTCACAGCACTTGAAGCCGTCTTTGATACAGCCCTTGAATTCATTCTCTGGGCATCCTCTGTTTTTGTGGGAGCACAGTCAACACAACATAATACAAAGAAAGATATTGACGCTGGTTACACTTGTGCCAAGTTAGGTGGCAATTGCTGGTAAAGTCACTGAGAAAATACAGAAATGGGTACTATCTGTATCCAAGTAATTTATCCTTGACAATGCAAATAGTCCAGGACATACATGGGTATTCCTATAGAGGCCTTTGCACCAAATTTTTCCAGAAGTGGCAGTCTTTGAAGAGATGCATACCCATTAACCCATTAGACACTATGACGGTATACACAAAAGGGTCCTGAAAACCTGAGCCTTTTTCAGAAAAACTGAAGAAGTCGGGTACGTTTACAAATAATTTATTAACTCCACTTGTAACAATCACAGAGACACAAAATAAGCATTGTCTTAAAGCTGACATCCATTGCTACAAGCTCATACAATCAAATACAACACACTACAAGTCAAAATTTAGGAATTATTTTTTAAAATTAGAAAATAGTGCAAAAACGGACACATTCACCTTGATTTTCAGTTCAAAATTATGGTTTTTAGAAAGAAAACCTCCCAAATAAGCTCAAAACAGACTCTTAATGGATAATTTACTCATTTAGCTATCTGCTGAAACAAAATGCAAAGTCCTAAATCAATTTGTTCATGAGATACAGCAAATATGGTACATGACATGAAATCGCAAAAAAAAAATATTTTTTTTTACATGATCACAAAGTAATTTTCACCATGCCTTTTTTCACTCAGATAAAGGTAAACATGAAGCACATGCATGACATGACAGATAATATAAAGAGAAAAGGTGCAAGACCTGCATTTGCAAGTGATAAAGTCTTTCAAAAATAGGCATGCATTAATTAGCAAGTGATAAAGTCTTTCAAAAATAGGCATGCATTAGCAAGTGATAAAGTCTTTCAAAAATCATGATTTTTTTACATCACTTGGAGCTGGCAGGAGGTGGATTCCTCTGTCTCTCTCTCTCTCTCTCAGCATATCGATTTGTCTCTGTCACAAGTCGTTTTCCCACATCGCGTGTGTGAAGATCAGAGAGAAGACATGAAGAGGATTTGCGTCCGAGAGAATGCCAATCTTCACTCCTTGAGCGCGTCGAAAGGCGTGTCGTGTGCGTGAACGAAAATTTTCTGTCTGCCACGATCCTTGGAAGCCTAGAAACTCTTCCTCCGACGATTCCTCCTCCAACATCTCTCGCATCCACTGGTCCTATTGAAGCGGATATTCCGGCGCATCGACATCGTCGAAATCAGAATTAAAATCGGCATCACTGTCGCTTCCTTCGCACTTATCCGATGCGGAGTCGGCGATGACGCGAAAAAAGTCAGAACGTCAGTCGAAATGTCGACAAAAATCGCCACAACACAGCTAAAACTTGTCCGATTTTGATCAAACTTGCACTAGCGTAGTGCGCAGTCACTCTGCTTCCCAGCAGGCATTGCGATAAGTCGGCCATTACCGTTGCTAATTTTATATCTCGACGTAAACACCGCGAGGGTAAGATGAGACGCGTGCGGCGCTCCCGAAGCGAAGGGGGGATGCAACGTGCGCGTTCCATCTGAAGCGAGTGGGTTAAGAAGCCTTGTGAATTGTGCAAGCCTAAAAAGGACACAATGTATCCTCCGTTTTTGCAATTTCATGCGTAGGTCTGTGTGACCATTGGTGGTGTCATATGGTCCTTCCAATAATATTAACTGTTTGGCTTCTATTTATTTCAACTGGCTCTCAAGATGGTATACCAATTGTGTAAATCTGAAAATTTCTTTGTAACATTTCTTGCCTGTGTCATGCGCTTGTGCCCCACTCAGCAATGTGCAAACATGTGCATGCGGCCTTACAGTTACACATGTGCACATGTTAGCGCGCACACACACACCGCTTGAATCCTTTCATAGTGTAGAAGCCTGTAAACCTAAATTGTTGATAGTGAGAAAGTAACTTAAACCTCTTAGGAACTTCCTGCTTTCTTGTCCCCAATGAGTAAATAAGCTGATATGTAGTCCCACACCTGGTGCATATTTGAAACGGAAGATCAGGGATGCTTGACTGAACATTAAACCCTATCCCACCTACCCCAGCAGTGGGGCACCATCATGCTTTTTATGTTGTGTTTATGCAGGTGTGTGTATGTATTTGTGTGTGTATGAGTGAGTGAGAATATGGCCAAAATGAGCTTGAGAATGCAGAAAGGCCACTTTGCACACAGCAAGTGGTGGTTGTGTGACCACCTGAAAACATGACTTTCATGGTACAGTCACATATTGCATAGGACAAAGACTGCAGACATTCAACATTCCATGTGGGATGTGTGTATGTGTATTGATTATGGTGTGGGGAGAGCTCGATGTAGTTGTTGCTTCATGTAGATTAACTGTGGGTTATATTATAAAAAAGTTGGGGGGTTTTGGTGTTGTTGGTTGTGGGTTGTTTTGTTTGGTTTGTTTGTTGTTGGTTTTTTTGGGGGGGGTTGTTTTGTTTTGTTTTGGGTTTTTTTACCCCCTTTGTCAGTTTTTAAAATGAGTCATGTCTGTCTTCCAGGAACACTTAAGAAAACACACTGGGGAGACTCCCTTTGAGTGTGGTGACTGCACTTCGAAATTCAAGACAAGAAACACGTACAAACGTCATCTGAAGACCCGCCATGGAAAGATTCTGACTGCGAAGGGCATACACATTCTTTCACCAGCAGAATTTCAGAAGGTGAAGACAAAACCGTACAAGACGTTCCATTCTGAGGAGGATGTCACCAGAAAAGCTAATGCCGAGAAGGTGATCATGAAAAAGAGGACTAAAAAGCCAGACTCGAGTGGAGAGCCTGCTGCTGTGCCTGCACCCTCAAAGGTCTGTCATGAAATCCACACATCTGCAGGAACCCCCGACAGATTGGGCTAGAGTCATGTGCAGCCAGATGAGTGGACGAAACAATTCTATGTGGCGTGATGTCACTTTTAATGCTTCAAAGTCATTGTCCCCTCATTCTATATAAGTGAATCCAGTTATGATGACCAAGCTTTGACATTCTGATCATCCATCTCACACTTGTAATATTTTGTGATACAGCATTTCCTGGGAACTTTTAAACTGAAGTGTAAATGGGTTTGGTTGTGTGGGCTCCCCAAGTATCCAGTATCAGTTTCATTTCACAATTTTGATCTTGATGGAATCTCGGTGTATGAAAATGGCAGCATGCTAAGCAATGATTGAGAGTGACCATCGTTGGAAGGCTTATGCAAGATCACTGGAACATGTGCCTGTTACTTGATCATCCTGGAAGGCTGTCATCTATTAGTGGAAGCCTCCAGCTGCTGGAACAAACTCTTGCATTGGAGTTCAGGAGAAATGTTCTCATTAATGGAATTCTGGCTGAGTATAGTACTTTTTTGATACATTTAATCATAGCTTCTCTTTCAGATGATTATGTTTATAAACTTGTATTGCATTCTTCAATTTATTTTTTGTCTGAAACTTTCCAGGGACATGATTTTAATGGACTTGTAGAACTGGCTTGCAAATTGACGAAGGAAATGGAGAGGTGTGAAACGGAGCAAGCAGCTCTAGCTTCAGCCGTCTGAAGGGGCAAAAGCTCATTGCCGTCTACACTGTAGAACAGCTGGTGCAAGAGCTTGGGCCAATCTGCAATGTATCAAGATCAGGTGATGGTCAACAATTTCCATTTATGTAGTGTACATGTATGTTGTTATTCTTACTCTTCGGTTTTGATATTTTCCCAAACAACTACACACACACACACACACACACACACACACACACACACACACACACAAAGAAAAAGTTGTGGTTACAGTATCATGGCATAACATACAAGGGTAGATAGTCCTGTCTTCTTTTTTTCTTGCTGTCTTTCTTTTTTTAACCTTTAGAGCGCCGCCAATTTTCGTCATTGCTTTACCCCAGAGCCACAAATGTTATTATGTGTGGTCAAATTCAACACCATGTTTACTTAAAAAATCATTTATTACCTATTCAAGCTTTGAAGTAGATTTTTGGAGGGTGCGTAGAAAAATGGATGGCCTACATGGCGCAATTAATGAAAATGCCATAGAATGTTTTTTTTCAGCTGCTAAAAAATATTGAAACACAGACAACAACAAAAAACAAACAAATTCACTGTGTTTTCCTACACTGCTCTATTTATTCAAGAATACAACAGCTTTTGATGAAAATGCAAAAGTGGATAGAAGAGTCTCCAAGTAATGGAGATACATCTGAAAATGTTTTAGGGTAAAACTAAAACAAAACAAAAAATCCTACAATTACTTTCGGTGGGGAAGTCAGCCGAGTCATTTTCATCTGAATCAAGCTTCCGCTCCTCTGTCTCGATCTACAGACCACAACTGACACCGGTCGAAGCACTGTTTTCCTACACTGCTCTATTTATTCAAGAATACAACAGCTTTTGATTACTTGGAAATACATCTGAAAATGTTTTAGGGTAAAGCAAAACAAAAAATCCTACAATTACTTACGCTAGGGAAGTCAGCCGAGTCATTTTCATCTGAATCAAGCTTCTGCTTGTCTCCATCTACAGACCACCACACATTGTCGAAGCACGTGCTTGCCTCTCTATCCCTCCATCTCCCATCACATCAATGTCAGTAAAGCCTTCGAATTCATATTCTGAGAGTCAGAATTTAAAAAAACTCCAAGAGCGCTTCAACTTTTTCGTCAGTCATCATACTGGCAAAGAAAAAAGTCCCGTTCACAAACGACAAAGACGCAACTTCGTGAAAAAATTTGCAGAAAATTCGCCCACGTTGTCTCAATCGCCAAAATGGCGGATCTCGTTGCCACGTGATCCCTGCACGTGACTGTGATTTTTTAGAACACCATGACTCGATGGCAGTGTTAGGCAAATAAACAAAGCATGTCACTATCGCTCGGCGCACTGATGCACCGGCGGACGTCTGGGGAATGTACGCTGTGGCGCATCAATGCGCCGGCGGCGCTCTAAAGGTTAAGGCCAGATTGAGACTGTACTTATTGTATTTTAAGAGATGTCATGTATACAGTAGATTCATCAACACAGATACAATTTTCTGAGTCACTGAAAATGGGTTACTTTAATAGTGCTCATTGGGAAATTGGGACAGCATGCATTTTGTTTACCTTCAATATCTCCACCCCCCACCCCTCCTTCCTGTCTTTGCCCCCTTCAATTAAAACTATTGTCATCAGGAAAAAATATGGGTCAGTTGGGATACTTTAACCACAAATTGTATTCTTTCTGTTCTTTTCTTTCTTTTTTTCGAACTCACATTTTCAGTACTGGAGGGTAGACATGGGTCTGCAAAGACACTCTTACTTCCAAGGGTTTTCACACTTAGTAAATCAAAGATGTAAATGAAAATAGGAATGCCCCATTTGCAAAGGTCATCTACAAATTATTGAAAACTGGCCATTGCACATAATTTATTTTATTTCCCTTTTTGAAAAGGATACTTTCTAGTTTTACGTTCTAAACATGATATAGATGAAAAAACAACTTTTATTTAACTTTTGTTGTGTGACTGCTGACCCAAGGGCTAATATCATAAACCTGTGACAAAATGTTGCTACATATGCATAAAGAACACACCCTGACATTTACAGATCATTTTCTTGCGTAGAATATTTTCTGCCTAATCTATTTCACAAAAAGTCTAAAGAAAATGTGAATAAATGGAAACTTACTTTTTCCATCCTTTGTGCATTTCAAACAATGCTAGCAAAACTTCTCAGAGGGACAAAGTTCTTCATGTGCATTTTTACATGTTTTGTAGGATGATTTTAACCGCAGACTGAATTACACTTCAGAAGGTTGAACTGAAAAATGCTCATAAATCAAAATTGCCAGTAGAAGGAATTTTGATCATTTTCAGACCCATGTCTCTCCTTAACACTGAGAAAGGCTGTGTTGTATAAATCGGTGGTGGACTTTTTCTTTTTTCTTTTTTCTTCCTCTTCTTTTTTTCCATTTGTGTATTGTGTGACCATTTTAAACATATGAGTATCATTTTATCACTATTTTATTTCAAATTTCTAAGTAAAGAAAAGCAATATGCCTCCCTTGAATATGTGAATGGATTTACAAAATCATTATAGACATTGGTTTTGGACATCTAGCTCTGTTACTTCAGTATTACTCCTGTTTGATGACCTGTTTGAAGTGACTGAGGGGTCTGAAGGTGACACTCAATCTGTGCTGTCAGATTTCCAGTGTGCTACCTTTCTTGCTGGGAGCCACATGGGCCTAAATATGGAAAGCTAATAAAGATCTCTTGCAGTGGCTGCTGAACTGTTATGCATTTTAAACGAAGTTGACTGGAATTTTTATACATTTTTATCTGCCAAGTCTCCCTTTTGGACACTTTTCTGTATCTTTAATGTGAGAAAAAGTTATGGAAGTGGGGACTGTGCATTCCTATCACTGTGTGATGGGTTTAGGTAAGACTTCAGAAGTGCCTCACATTAACTCTGCTAGATGGAGTGGTATGGACTCACATGAAATGCCTTTTCATCAGTGTTTTTGTGAGTGCATTCACCGTGACATCAAGTTTTTGGTCTTCGTTGTGTAATCTGTTTGCAGATTTTCTTTGTTGATTTGTCATCTGAGTACATCAGCACACATGTAAGTGCAGCAAAAAAGCTTTTTTATGGATACATAATTTTTCAGCTGAGAAAGGAAGGTATATGATCTTTTGATAGTGTACGTGTCACCTTGGCCCAAGTTCGTCTGTGATATTTTGTAATCTTGCGTGCAATCAAGAGAGCATCTGCTAACAAGGTGTGGGTGTTTTGTGCATGCATGTGTGTGTATTACGTCTATATTGGTAAATATATGTATCGCTTTCTCTTTCTGTCTGTCTCTCTTGTTGCAAAGAAAAAAGTAACCCACTCAATCTTTTCTGGCATTTTGAGACTGATGTGGGCATTTTGATCATTAGCTGACATTGTGCCTTGGGGCATTCAAGTAATTAGCTCTTACCCTAGTTGAGGTTGCATGTGTATATAATCTATATCTATATCTTTCTCTGTCTCTCGCTCATCACAAAAATGAAAATGACTCACTCAATCTTTTCTGGCATTTTGAGACTGATGTGGGGATTTTGACCATTTGCTGACATTGTGCCTTGGGGCATTCAAGTAAATTAGCTCTTACCCTGGTTGGGGCAGCATATATATATATATATGTATCTCATTCTCTCTGTCTCTCTCTCTCTTGTCGCAAAGATAAAAATGGCCCACTCAATCTTTTCTGGCATTTTGAGACTGATGTGGGGATTTTGACCATTTGCTGACATTGTGCCCTGGGGCATTCAAGTAAATTAGCTCTTACCCTGGTTGGGGCAGCATATACTGCTAGATCCTGAGTGGGCCAAGCCTGCTAGTTTTGCTACATAAAAATTATTTCAAAATTCAGATTTGTAATTTCTATTTCAAATTTAAGAAATGGTGACATGGATTTGGTCTTATATGCCAAAGAATGGATGCTCGGCAAATGAAATTTTAGGATCTTTTGTAGCAGTGTCAATAACATTAACAGTCGCAGTCATATATTTTGTAAGTTACATTTGTGCTCCAACAACAAGCTATGTTGAGAATTAAGTTCGTGCTTATTTCCTGACATTCTTCCATCATGGTTTAATAATTTTTCTTATTTGGCTTCATTTTGGCATCAATTGTAGATGATTTTAATTTCCTTGAGAGCATTTCAGAACCTTAGCCTAGGACCGTCCATTTAGAAAGACTTCAGAACCCCTGCAGCATGCACTTGATTGGTGTACTCAATGATCAGTTTGTCATGATTTGTACGTAGATATAGAGGCATGATACAGTCAGTGGATCAAGGTTATCTTAAATCAGTGTGCCTCACAATGTTTCTGCTTGAATCCACCATGAATTAATAGCATTTCAAGAAGGAAAAAAATCAGGCTCTTAGACAGTCGATGCAGCTGATCAGCCAATTGGACGCCTCCTGTGGAAGTTCTTTTTGCATGTGTGCCTGGAATCAGAAGTCTTATCCCCTTTCTTACCTCCTTTTTTTGTCCATTTCTCTCTTTAGTTTCATGTATTCTTTTTGAATAATAGCAATATTCCTCCTGGAAATGGCAAATCAGTTGTGCACCAGGTGATGCTGGTTCTTCAAGAAACTTGTACTTTGCACTAAGCATTGCTCCCCCATGTGTTCAGTGGGTAATGCAAGGCCCCATGCAAAAGCCAGTCCCAAGTCATGTGCAAACCAGTTTCAAGGCAAGAATGATGAAGGGCCTGCAGAAGCTTCAGCACTTAATCATTTTGATGTGTCATTTCTGTTGGTGTAATAGTGCTCCACTGTGTGTGTGGATGGATATATTGAACACCCCACCCCACCCAAACCCCTCTCTCTCTCTATCTCTATGGGCTCCATCCACCTATCCTTTAGTGCTTTGTCGGTGACGAGGGAAATCGAGATGTGACATTTTGCCCTATCGCCCTTTATGGGTTTTCGTGTTAGAAGGCTCTACACAGCCTTTGCTGGTTGGTGGGCAATGGGACTCGATTTCATTGATTTCGTGTCACTGGTTAGATGAACTGTATGAGACCTCACTGTCGTGAAGAGTTTTACTACCTTGTTGATGATGAGTGTTTCTTAACGTTATGGCCTTATATAGCCTACAAGGCTGATAGGCCCTTAAACTCCATCCATCCATCCATTTCTCTTTGTCTTTCCATCACTCTTTCCAACTCTCTTTCATCACTCACTCGTTGTCTTTCCATCACTCTCTCTTCTCTCTCTATTCCTTGCTCCCACAATATCTCATTCTTTCTGGCTCTCCAGCTGTGGTATTTTTAAATCTATTGAATGAAGAGGCAGTGGAAACCATTGAACCTTTTATTTGGATTGATTTGTGTTAGGTTGATATGGATGGCTTATATAAGAGTAGCAGTGATCATTACTAAAATGTAGTTATACATTTTAAACTGAATTTAAATTTTGTCCTTGGGCTGGGAATATTACCTAGAATTCAAACTGCAATGAGTTTCTTAGATTTCTTTTCGGGGGTGGGGCGTGTTCTGACCATCAGATTGGTATGTCAGCATTATAATGGATTGGTTTCGTATGTGTGTGTGCGCTGTTTGTTGTGTTTGCCTTTTTTGTTCAACATAAAGCAGGTTTTGAATCTTCTGGAATGTCTGTCTTTGTTCAAAGTAAGGCTGAATTTGAAAAGTCCAGAATGTGTCTTGACTGTAAGTAAGAATGATTGTTTGCTATTCATGGACTGTCCCAAAATCTCATATATTGATGTTAAACTAGAGGATCTGAAATGTGATTGAATGAATGATATTGCTTGCCATCAGTTTGACATCATATGCATGAACTGAAATGAAATTCAGATCAAAGGAAGTATTTACCATTCATGAGTGTTCACAATATTACTCATAAAGATGTTGATGTTCCATTGTAAATCAACATGTCACTTGTCAGGATATTTTTGTACTGTATGGACTATGTTTGGAAATTATATTTTCTGTACAGAATGACAATTTTCACCTTAGTCTGATGCAAGTAATCAAGACCAATAAAATTATCTGCAGTTTCTGAAAGTTGTATGTTTTTCAACTTGGCTAAATTTGCAAAGCATTTCACATGCAACCCACATACAGATGAATGTGTGATAATGAATATGTGACCAGCCACGACAAGTTTGCTTTCAGCACCTCTGCTTGATCCAAAATACCAGCGAATTGGGGGGGGCTTGAGAATGGTTGAATTGGGTTCTGTATCCATCCCATGATGATTCATTGTCAATGCTCTAAAAGCAATGTAAGACCTTGAATTATGTATGCAACTAACATAGTAACTGGTGTTTCTTGAAATAAGGTCAGTAAGCTTATGTGTTACTTTATTACGCTAATATAACCATGGGCCGTCTGCAGATAGTTTGTTATATCTGATCATATACTTAATTTTGAGTCAAAACTGCGCGAGATAAGCGACTACTGCCAGCTGGGTTTGCATCGTCTGCCATGCCGACATCATGTCCGGTGTGATCCAGACTGTATACATGGCTCTCTACCATTGGCTGAACTATATTTTTGGACCAATCACAATAGGTTTCTCGTTAGTAGAGGTTGTTACTATTTTAGGTCGTGCGAAGTGATGGAATGCTCTTGCTTCGTGGTGTAAACATTGCAGTTTCCCAGCTATAAACAAGAAAAACAACACGTATATTTAGCAGAAAACATGTTATTTCAATCCTTCAAAACTCATTTTGTTGCTAGATTTCACCTATGCAGACCATGAGAAGCTGTAAACGATTGCTTTTACAACTAGATCTAAGCTCTTGTTACCTTGAATTTTTTTCCAGGATCTTCCAGATCCATTGTTTCTTCTGCTTCTGGTAGTGGGGAAATGGAAAAAGGACAGCCTGGAGTTCTCGTCATATCGATCATCGTTCTCGCAATTAGGAACCACAGCCGGTAGAGGCACTTTGACAATCGCCAATTTTTTTTTTTTTTACCAAGCAATCGCCAACAATCAAATATATTACATTCTTTTTTTAAAGAGAGAGAGCTTAATTACTCGGGAACTATAACTCTGTCACAAAATCCGTGGAGAATAAACGAATACTTAAACGTGAACAACGAATCACTTTTCCCCTCGACTTTTGACTTAGAATAATTTATCACCCGCCACCCCGCCTGACTGACTAAGCATGTCCGGGGAGTTATGCTAAGATCCGGCCATGTTACTGTATCTGCGTTTTGTGACAAACGTCTTGCTCGGCGGTACTGTACTCCATGCACCTTAACGGTCCGCGTGATTCTGGTGTAATCTTAAGTTAAACGACGTCTATAAATGTCCGGTTTTCTGATAGAATTGTTGGCGATTGTCAAAGTGCCTCTACCCAACACAGCAGTGTCTACATGATGATGAAGCCTTCTATTTCGCCATACTGGCTTCGTTTTTTGCCCAGTTAGCCTCGATTTGAAAACCGGAAGTATCTCGCGTGAATGTCTCATTGTGAGATGCTCCTACAGCTAGAAAAACGGCCAATCATCTCGCAAGGCGGAAGAACATGGCTGCGTCCTGGCGCCAGAGTCGGTGAAGTTGCTGATAGACGAAATAACTGACGATTCAGATATCACATCAGTTTTTCCACTTCATAGAACACACCATGGTGTCATATCGAATGGCACGGGAACTTTTTCAACAAAAAAAGCAGCCTAGGTTCAACTGTAGACAATTTGTCGAAAATGTGAGGCCTCAATTCATTTCGATCAATTCAAGGGACATAATTCATAGAGCGTGCGTATACAGTGAAAGAACATAATTCATGGAGCGTACGTATACTGCAAGCGATTAAAAAAAAATTAGGGTGCTTGATCTTAATCCCGACTGTCCTTAACAAGAATGAATTAAACAAGGAACCCACCCACCCCTCCTCCAAGAATAAAAGAGGGGTGGGGCGGTGGGAGTGTACAATCGCAAGGCTTTATTAAATTTGACATGTAACTGATGGCAGAAAAGGCCCAGTAGATGCATATTAATTTACGTATCATAAGGAAGGGGGGGGGGGGTAGCAGGGCGGAGATCAGTGTCAATTGTATGCACTCTCATTATGTTTGGAAACTTCAAGTTGGTTGAACGACGGCAAGCGAATGACATGATTATGGTAGTAGACTCAAAACTTAAAATATTTTCCGGTCGGTAGACGCTTCCAGTGTATCAGTTTGACTACCTGTCTTCAGTGTCGATAAGGCCCGTGTAGAATAAAGCTAGCTATAGACAGTCAAAATGAAATATCTACATTGCTAACGACCGATCACTCGGCTGTTTTCAACATGCAGGGCTACAGATGGGGCGTGTTCAAGACACCTACCGGTACGTACCGGTAGCATCTTGAACGACTTGTTACGGCTACCGGTACGTACCGCGCCGGAGAGCCGTTGCGCCCGCTGCGCCGTGTATAGCCAAAATGGCTGCCTTCGGGGAAAGGAAGAAAGTCATCATCACAAATATGCGCTGTGGCACGCATTTCGACCTGTGATTATTACCCAGCCTATGCGAGACGTTACAAGAAGGTAGGCTGATATTGTACTTTTCTTTTTTAAAAGAATAACTGCTCTGAAATAATTACCGGGCAAGATGTGAGCAAACATTTCAACGACAGAGCAAAACAATTTCAAGGGAAGCAACTCTTATTTTTACATTTAGCCCTTGGTTTGTGGTGTTACCTCCCTTGAAGAGTGCATCGAACTATTCTTGCTTACACCAAGTCAGCACTGTCGTTTTGACATAAATTTCTATTCGAGCGATGTCGAGCATTCATGCACAGCTACAGCTTAACGTATTTCATCAGCTTCCACAAGGAACAAGCAGTCTGCAGCTGCTGGTTTACTCATTTGGTTGAGAAGCGCAATCCGCGGCGATGAGAAGGCATCTTGGAAGCCATCTTGGCTACCGTTGGGTCATAACGAGTCGTTCAAGAAGGCACACCGGTAGGTAGGCTACCGGTAGGTCGTCTTGAACACACGGATGGTATGATGCCGAGTTGCGTCCCTTTAGTTGACGCAAGGGGGAGTACAAAAAAGTATATGATGGCGACGTTTTGTGCCCAAAAGTAACTTTTTTAAAATGTCAGTACGACTGAAATGATGTACGTGAACGTGGTTGTAATGTCGTGGGAGAAAAACTGTAGGGGAGGAGGCGGGGAAGAAGAAAACGCTGCATACAGGTTTTTACTACAATTGCTGTTGCTGCTATCCCCCTATGGGTTCGGGGTAAGAATTGACACACCGCGTCTCCCTACGCGATTCGTAAGAGGCGAATAACTAGGGACACTGTGACATGATTCGTGTTGCTCTATACTGTTCTAGTGATATTCGTGCTTAATGGCCTTATAGCCTACACAGGCTGATAGGCCGTAAAACACCAGCAATCCAATCCAATATACTATTGCTGCTGCTGCTACCAATACTACCACTACTACTACTGCTACTATTACTACTACTACCACTACTACTACTTTTACTGCTACGATGGTTGTAAGAGATTGATTGATTGATTCTTTATTTATCAAGGATGAAATTTTAGG
>JAWQFJ010024281.1:0-22500 GCA_034096865.1 Theodoxus fluviatilis | reverse complement strand
GTGCCGAGTGATTGTGTCGACATTCAGTTAGTTCGCTAGGCGATTCCACCACGACAACGGCAAAATTCCAACGCATCATGAAGAAGGCTGAAATGGTCGGTGTCGGTGGTCGTTGTGACTTTTGACCGGTACTGTACTCCATGCACCTTAACGGTCCGTGTGATTCGGGTGTAATCTTAAGCTTAACGACGTTTATTGGCAGTATTACACCCGAATCACGCAGCTGAGTGCGAGAATCTGGGTCACGTGTCGGCGTCTATTTTCATGGCTGGAGAGTGCCTGGCTAAAGTGCGTTAGAATCGTGCCCTTTTCACCCTCATTCCAGGCTTTTAACCAGCGAAGGCAACGATCTAGATGGTACATATACTTTACCGGTTTCACAAATGGAATGAATTTGACGCCAACACAGCGTAGTATCGCTTTTTTGCGTCTGCTGGTAGACGTTCATAATACAAAGAAGCCAAATGCTGTTTTGTGAACGTAGGAAAAGAGTTTGACTCGATTAGGCTCTCACATCTATTGACTATGGAGGGAGGTGCTTCGGAGTGTACGAAATCCATTATCCTGAAAATTCTACTCGCAAATGACGTCACGTTATACGACGTCAAATGATGACGTCACAGATTTTGCAAAATGGAGTCTGTTGAATTGTTTTCATTGAAACACCAAAATGTAAAAAAGTCACTTTCTTTTAAAACCTCGATTCTGAAAATTTGATAATATTGAATGGGACCTAACTTCCAGTCAGTGTGCAAAATCTCAAGGAAATCCGTCCAGTAGTTTTTGAGATATAGGCCGTGGAGACGGGACAGACAGACAGACAGACAGACACACACACAGACAGACTAATAAAGTCTGTAGGACCTCCAGTAAACCTGGAGGGATAAAGTCTGTAGGACCTCCAGTAAACCTGGAGGGAAAATAAGCTTAGTACATATCGTATGCTTAAGAGATGGGATGCAACCTTTCATTAAAGAAAGCTAGAATGCGGCAACAAGGATGATATTGTTACATCTACTATTGTACATTATTTGGAACAAAAGAGCAAATAAATAGATAAATAGATCAACGGTAAAAACTTGATGAGTGTCTATGTGGATAAAAACAGAATAAGTTAAAAGTGGATGCAGCAAATTTAAATTTCGTTCAAACCAAGAGGTTTTTTCGTACCCAGTTTGTGGATCACATAGGTCTCCATCTCTTTTCTCGCATTTGTGTCATGTTTAAAAAGTTTGCGCACCCCTCGCACCCGCACATCCTGGACGGAATGAGTTGGTGAATTAAAATGATGTGCCATGGATTTGTCTCGATTATGGCGTATGTCTGCGAGGTGTTCTGAAAAGCAAGTGTTGAGACTACGGCCAGTCTTTCCCACATATATTTTTGAGCATTTGTGACATGTAATTGCATAAACTAAATCTGTGGAGTGACATGTGAAGTATTTTGTTATGTGCATGTTTCCTTTGGGGCCTAAGGATGTGGATGGAGCTATGCAGAAATGGGCAGGTCTTGCAGCTAGTGAGGTTGCAGGGGTGAGTGCCAGGCGGGTGCTGGGCGGGGCCTGCTGCATACAGGAAACACACTTGCAAGAGGGGAAGCCCTTCAAGATCCGAGGGTACCAGGTATTCAGGAGCGACAGACAAGGGAGAAAGAAGGGAGGTGTAATGACTCTGGTCAGGAACAACATGAATGTCAGGGAGACCAATAGATACATGGAAGAAGCAGAGTTTATAGAGGTCGAGGTAACGACCAACGATGGCCCGCTGAACATCGTCAACTACTAATGCCCCAACGACAAGCCGCTGTCGCTTGAAAGAATCCAGGTCCCTAACAGCGGCTTCCTCATTGCTGGAGACTTTAACAGCCATTCCCAGAGTTGGGGATATAACACACTAGACAGGCGAGGAGAAGACATTGAATCATGGCAAGATGACCACCACCTAATCCTTGTCAACGACCCCATAGATCCCCCTACCTTCTACTCGCGCCGCTGGCGATCAACTACAACACCAGACCTAGCACTCTGCACAGATGACATCCACAAAAACATCTCAAGAAAGGTGGATGAACAGCTGGGTGGAAGTGACCATCGCCCAGTTCTCCTTTCCATCAGTAGAGACTCGGCACCCGGGCAGCCACTCCACCCAAGATGGAACTACAAAAAGGCAAAGTGGGGACTGTTCAACATACGAACAAATGAGCTGACCGGAAACATAGAGACAGAAGGGAGAAACATCAACAACGTGGTAAAGGAGTTCAATGCTAGCATACTCCAGGCAGCCAAGGACAGCATCCCACGTGGAGTGAGGAAGGACTACATCCCATACTGGTCCGATGAGCTGCAGAGGACGCATGATGCACTCACAAGAGCGAGAGAAGAGGCAGAGATGAATCCAAGCCAGGAGAACAACATCAGACTCCAAGAAAGCAAAGCCAGGCATCTGAGAACAAAGCATGAGTGCAAGAGAAGAGGCTGGAGAGAAAAAAAACGGCAGGGCTGAATATGGAGAAAGACACCACAAAGCTCTGGAAACTTACGAGAGCACTGAATGATGAGGGCAACAAGGGACAGAAGATCACCCTGGAGGAGGAAGGAAGAACCCTCACTGGAAAAGCTGCTGCCAATGCCTTTGCCCAAGCATTTCAGGGAGAGAGCGACACCACCATACCCCTGCCTCTTCAGAGGGAAGTCAGAACTGAGATCAGAGAGAGAACAGAAAAAAGCACAGGAAGCCATGCAACAAAACATCACCATGGCTGAGTTGAAGAATGCCATCAAGAAGCTCAAGAAGAAGAAGTCTCCAGGTCCAGACAACATCACGAATGAGATGCTGCAACACACAGGCAACTCAGCCCTCCAGAAACTGCTGGACATCTTCAACCTCAGCTGGAGACAGGGGCAGGTCCCCAACTAGAATTGGAAGGAAGCCAGGATGATCCCAGTGTTGAAGAAAGGGAAAAACAAGACCAAAGTCCTGAGCTACCGTCCCATCAGCCTGACAAGCTGCGTTTGCAAAACCATGGAGCGCATTGTCAACCAGCGCATGCAGCTGTACCTGGAATCTGGGAGCATCATCGTCCCAGAGCAGGCCGGCTTCCGAAAGTTCAGAAGTACGGAGGACCAGACAACACACCTTAGCCAGGTCATAGAGGATGCCTTCCAGTCTCAGAAGGTCACACTGGCAACATTTATTGACCTGCAGAAGGCCTTCGACAAGGTCTGGAAGGATGGACTCCTCGTGAAGCTCCTACGTTCTGGCATCAAAGGCAACATGTATCAGTGGACCACGTCGTACCTGCACAACCGAAGAGCCAGAGGGCTGGTGGACGGTCACTGTGGCCGAAAGGTGCTGCTACGCCAAGGAGTTCCACAGGGAGGAGTACTCTCCCACACGTTGTTCATACTCTTCATTAATGACCTGGTACCAGAGCTGCCCAAGGGAGTCCATGCAACACTGTATGCTGATGACCTCCTTGCCTTTCCCCCTGCATCCATGATGTGTTGTTTCCAGGTCATTCGCTTGTCGTAGGTGACTACCATGTATATTTGCTGGTCTTCAAAATTCAGAGGTGTGCTCCCTAATGTCAGTTTGCCTAGTTTTGCTTTGGCAGAGAGTGTGAAGAGGGTGGCAGTGGTCTTCATCCTGTTGATGGTCACACACCAAGTTTCCGCCCACGCTGCAACCTTTTCAAGGGCAAGCTGCATCCTGTAGGTTGCTGTGGTTGCCGAAGAGTGAAGTAGAAGAGAGAGAAGAGGAGGGCGAAGCACCGAAGAGTGAAGAAGAAGAGAGAGAAGAGGAGGGCGAAGCACCGAAGAGAGAAGCAGACGAAGAGAAGAGACCGGCTCCACACACACAGCAGAGACGGGCAGAGAGAGAGAGAGAGAGAGAGAGAGAGAGAGAGAGAGAGAGAGAGAGAGAGAGAGAGAGAGAGAGAGAGAGAGAGAGAGCGGGCAGAGTTGGAAGGTGGGTGCGAAAGTTGTACACGGGTCGATAGTTTTACTTGTCGAGGGCTGACCTTCGTGCTTTTATGTTTTTATATACGAAGGCTGACCGACATTCTAATTGTGCTTTTTCATTTTTCCCGTTGGGAGTAGAGTAGTTGTAATTTTCTAAGATGGGTTATTGAGGATGTTGTGTTTGAGCCATATACCAATGTAACATTCCTTTTTATTTTTCTTTTTCTTTTCTACCCCTGTTACGGGCATGTTCTATGTGAAAATATAAAGACTTGTAAGTTATACGCCGTATCACCGCTCTGTCTGATATGCTTGAAAGATGAAGTGATGCGACAGCTATATGCACATTGTAACGGGCCTGAGGCCTGGCAATAAAGTTTTTTCGTTCGTTCGCTCGCTCGATATTACCTGCAGCGTTTCCCAAACTGGTCATAGGACAACTTTAACCCCCTTACTTCTTGTCAGGTTTTTGTGCGACTCGTTCGTTTCCTACTTATTCATCAGAGATAATTCATAGCTCCAAACTGGGTCGATATGGTAAACGCACAGTTTCACGAGGAAATCAGTCGATTCGGTTGAAGTCTCAGAAGAACTCGGACACTCATACGACCAGAATCTGCCATAGGGTTTTGGAGGAACGATAGTACCATAGTACTCTTACTGAATATGGGTGCATCGGGCAGCTCATAGATGATTGAAATCGGAAGATGGAAGAGACAAATAAATCTTAGTTGAGGCAGTGAAATGCCACCACATCGTATCTTCTGGAAAGCAAAAAAGCAAATATACGGGTATTCCGTGGTGTGTGCGTGTGTGTGTGTGTGTGTGTGTGTGTGTGTGTGTGTGTGTGTGTGTGTGTGTGTGTGTTTATAACATTGCCTGCGATTGCTAATTTCTTACACGTATGGGAAGAATGGGTAGGACCGAAAAGGATTTTGTAATGTGAAGAGGTGGAGGAACTTTAAGTACGTTGGACTGCCGTTTCAGTCTTGCTGTTCATTGAAAAGTTTGCAAAACAGAAAGCCTATGATGTATGTGCTTAATGTACATGCACTTCGTGCATGTCAGTGATGCTTCAGTGATAGGTAGAAAATATTGTATGCAACTGGGTTGCGTATCTCCTTGACGTGTACCAGTTTATTGGAGTGAGTTCTGCGAAAGTAAGCATCAGGTTGGTATCACAGCCGACAATAAACAACGTACATTTGTGTATTGCAATGACACCAAGCCGTCCTTCATGGCACAGATTAATGAATAGAGTGAGCGAATGCGAAGGCGGGACAGTTCAGTTTCAGTCCTTTGTTTGAAACAATTGTCTTACGTGACACTTACAAGATATTTTATTGCATAATTAAATTTAAATCTGGCACCGAACAAAAAGTGAAACAGAGTACTCGCCTCAATTTGAAAGGCGCTATGTCAAATTTTATATCGTACTCCGCCGTCTTATCTTTTTCCGTCATACACACCATGAAATAAAATCCACTTTCAAAAAAAGGGGATTTTCATACTGACGTTTCCTATTATGCAGAAAATAATAACAAGGTCTCACTGGGGAAGAAAAGAGGGGAGGGGAGAGGAAGAGAGGAGAGGATGGAAGGGAGGGAAGGGGAGGGAGAGGGAGAGAGAGAGAGAGAGAGAGAGAGAGAGAGAGAGAGAGAGAGAGAGAGAGAGAGAGAGAGAGAATGGGGGGGGGGGGGAGGAGAAGGAAAGGGAGGGGACGGATAGGCCTACGAAAGGAAAATGGAAAAGGAGGGGAGAGGTAATATGCATAGATGAAAGAAAAAATGTGAATAATTAGAGCAGGACGCTGAAAGGGGGAGGGGGGAAAATGTGAGTGGCGGGGCCGGGATTGGGGTGGGGTGGGATGGAGACAGAGAAATGGGTGGGTGGACTGGGTAGTTTCTAAACAGTGGGAGACTGGAAACAAAGAAAGGATGGAACCGGAAAGGTGTGTGGGTCGAGTGAGTGGTTCATAAACAGTGGGGAACTGGAGACAGAGAAAGAATGGAGCCGAAAAGTTGTGTGGGTCGATTGCGTGGTTCCTAGAAAGTGGGGAACAGGAGACAAAGAAAGGATGGGGCTGGGAAGGTGCTGCACACGACATTCGTCGTGAGCCGATCGCATTAGTGACGTCATTAAGAAGCATGGCCTGTAGCGGTCAAAATAGTTTCCCGGTGAAAACAGTTTCCGGAAGTCATCGCAGAGTTATCTGCTCGGGACGTGCTGAGAATTCCACTCTAAAAAGAGACGGCACCCGCCACTCCGCCTGACTGACTTCGCACGCCCGGGGAGTTATGCTAAGATCCGGCCGCGTTAATATATCTGCGTTTTGTGACAAACGTCTTGCTCGGCGGTACTGTACTCCATGCACCTTAACGGTCCTCGTGATTCGGGTGTAATCTTAAGCTAAATGACGTTTATTGGCGCTGCTGAAATGGTCGAAGTCGGAAGCATTCGGAACGTCGTTTAGCTTAAGATTACACCCGAATCACGCGGGCCGTTAAGGTGCATGGAGTACAGTACCGCCGAGCAAGACGTTTGTCACAAAACGCAGATATATTAACGCGGCCGGATCTTAGCATAACTCTCCGGGCG
Source organism: Theodoxus fluviatilis (assembly GCA_034096865.1). Taxonomy (NCBI): domain Eukaryota; kingdom Metazoa; phylum Mollusca; class Gastropoda; order Cycloneritida; family Neritidae; genus Theodoxus; species Theodoxus fluviatilis. The sequence goes on along the minus strand of JAWQFJ010024281.1, from coordinate 15,944 downwards.
TGCCAAGTCAGTCAACGGTCGCGTTTTATAAAACCAGACTAAAAATAGACTACAGGGAGGTGACTCTCATATTATTTCCGGCAGGCGAGACGGCTTTGCGCGGGGGAAAACTTTTTTGAACGCTACATTATGTGTTAAACTACACAAATGCACCAAAAACACAAAAATTCGTAAAGCAACTAATGGGTCGTTTGTCGGGATATATTCCATGCGAAGAACACGTGCAGGAGCGGTAAATCGCATAAAGAGAGAGCCGAGCAGATAACTCTGCGATGATTTCCGGAAACTGTTTTCACCGGGAAACTATTTTGACCGCTGCATGGCCTGCCCATGGTGCAAAGCTCACACAGGAAGCCTGACCTCACCTGTCAGGCGTTGTTTGTCGTGCACCTGGTTTTCAAGATCATCTCCACAGAGCCACAATGCGGGTCATAAATATTGGTCATTGACATTTTTGGTTCCCACTTGGAACGGCTCCTGCAGCTCTTGTCCGCCAGTTGGAGATGTGGGCCATCAGCTCAGGAGGGATTCACAGAACTCTGGATACGCAATCCGAAGCAATCCAAAAAGGCATTTTCGATCTCTTTGTTTTTTTGAGCCGCCGCTGTAATCATTCGCAACGTCCAGTCATTCAATTATGGTAACAGATGCGTTTTTAAAGTCAGACAGTGTCTGCTTTTCGCCCCCGTTTCGATTCCGACACCTGCATGATTACAGGACCGCTTTAAAATGATACTGGAAACGCCGTTTTGATTTATTTGGATTGCGAATCCATAGTCTGGGAAATCCGTCTCTGGTTATGCATTGAAACACATGATGTACAGCAAAAGGACGGCAGAAGGAGTAAGAGCATTGGTGGATGCAGCGGTACATGATTTCTTAGTCTGTTGATTCGCATTGAGATACGTTAACTGATTAGGCCTGATCCTTTGATCAGCAAAATTTGCACCGAAATGGGTCGTAAAAACGATGTTATGATTTTATTGGATTCAGAAAGCTCAACCTTTACTGCATTTACTTCGCGTGCTTCAGGTTTCAATTAAATCCACCGATAAATATTATGTTCTTTTGATAAAGTTTTCAGGAAGGCTCTGTAGGCCTGATCCTTTTTGCGGGGAAAAACAGCGTTCGATCTCGAAACACTGCACCTCGTCATGGTCCTGATTCTGCCTCGCTTGCAACTGCATTTGTGTCGTGTGTGGCATTGCTGTAAAAGGGAGGCTATCATCGATACGTTCTGAGCATTTTCATTGGCTGTTGAGGGACTCCCTTTCCCCTAGAATCTAATCATATTGCCCGTTCTCTGTAAACTTTCGTTGTCAACAGAGTTATATCTGCACACTGGAAAAAGCCGTGATCACAAAAACGCCCGTTTTGGTACACATGCTTTCAAACAAGCAGAAATCATCAACTACTGCAGGTGTCGGGATACTTTTAGTACGATCATGAAGGGAATTGATTCTGTTTTGTGATGATACGGCAATCTCGAGATATCAAAAAGGTATCGGACAAACTCAGCCTAGAAGGACACACACAACGTGGTGCCTATGAGACACGAATGAAACGGCTTCTGGTATGAGTGACTTCTGTGATGAGTGGCTTCTGTGATGAGTGGCTTCTGTGAGGAGTGGCTTCTGTGAAATTTCATCTCTTGACGTACAAAGGATGAAGTTCAATCCTTTCTGAAACGATTTAACCTAACAATCAACAGCAGGGAATGGGCCTGTAATATCCTAGTTGTTTTCTTGAACTGTAATTACGTTAACTTTGCTCATGGCAACTGTAGAAACCAAGTAAGGACTACAAAATTGCTAAAATACAAAAGAGAAAGAGTATATGAATAGGGTGCAACACTGACGCCCAATGTAAATGAGATGCGCGTCACTGTTGCCCGAAGATACTGGTGCGGCAGCTTAATCACGTAGGTGTTTCTTTTTAAATAGAGGAGATATATGCCAACAATTGATGGCACTAGGAATACTGACCTAAAGCCGAGTACTGGTGTTGCTTTAGTGGCGAACAAATGGCGTGAGAATTGTCTTTTGGGGACTGACTACCCCTCCAACCCGGCCTAGCCACCACCACCACCACCAACACCACCACTAAGAAAGTGTCCCGAGCCGTAAGGAGTTTACATTCACGAAATGATCGCATTCCCAAGTTGCTCTGTAGTGTGACTTCCACGGACTACAGAAATGAAGTAAGCACGCTACGGCATGTTTGCCACTGACCATACAGGAACTGCGTGAATTAGTCACAGAGAAATGACGTGTTCATGAACCACCCTACTCACTGCATGCTCACCCAGTCGAACAACCTATAGGATGTTGGCGTGCAGCAAAACAACTGGAGTGATCTGAAATGCAACAGGGGTTTATTTCATGCTCTCTCCCACTGCGCCACACAAAAATGTAAAATAACAGCAGTGCTAAAGAACACCGTGAAGTGATCTCTGCAGACAATAACCTTCTCATCAACCGGTCTCGACCCTAGGGATGTACATATAGAGACAGTGCAGCGTTCCCCGGCCGTTCGCGGGCAGCAAGACTACGACAACCAAAGCTGCTGAAGCAGAGGATGGCTACAGCTGCAACAGGAGAAGCAGTGCTACACCAGTAACTTCAGTAAGACAGGGGCTGCTCAGCCAATCCAGTGCGGCCGCAGGCAGCCAGGCGCGCGGCAGCCATCGCCACTGCCACTAGTGCCAGAGGTGGCATGAGGCGGCACGCGACCTTTCCCGCGCTTTGCCCCATATCGATCCCAGCTGCATGGTGCTGCGGCCAAATTTAGCCTCACGCTCGAGGCGGGACGACCCAAGACCGGCGGGCGAGTGAGAGAGGGGCTTGACTGGTCAGCCCTCGTCCCAGCCTGTCCGGCCTCTTATGTGTCGGCCTTCTCTCTCTCTCTCTCTTCCTCTCTCTGCTTTCCCTGTGCGGCTGTGCTCCACACCGGCGAGGGTCTGGCAGGAGGAATTTATTAGGAGCCGCTTTGGAGCGCCTCGTCAACAGTGGACACTTGTTTGCTTTATGACGAACCTCACCCACCGTGGGCTGCTTGGGCAGAACAGAGGCGGCGTTTAGCGTGGAGGCACGCTGCGTTGTTTTGTCAACAGTTCCTGCACGTTGGAAACGGGACTGCAGCAAGTATAAAAAGCCGACTGCTGGGCGGGGATGAATCAGCTGGGAAGGCAGCTGGCTGTGTACGGACAGATATATATACGCCGCTCCTCTCAGGGATAGCTACGTGCTAGCTGCTTTCTCAAGTTTGAAGGAATGAACTGAGAAACCTGTCTTTCAGCTGCGTAAGCATCCTGGGCAGAGAGCCGAACATGCATCGTTGAAGTAGAATAAGCTGCTGAAAAAAATCCAGGGGTTGGTTATAACTTTGGCTCGGGAAGTTGTGTGTGCATACAGTGAAGAAACTTATATCCAGTGCCAGCAAACGCGGCTGCTTCGTGCGCAAATTGCTTGCATGGAAACACTGGTAATTTCTTTTTCGTGTGCCGTGGAGTAAATCAGTTTTACTGTCATGTGTGGTACAGGTGTACTGTTACTGTTAGTGGAGCTACTGTCGACTCTGAAACGAATGATCTTAGGTGTTGTGCACGTTTCCAGATTTACAAAACTTCACGTTTCTGTCATCTGTCAAAGAGAATACCTTCCCTTGATCCGTTGACGACCCCGATCACGAGGATCCATTCGTCGATCCTGTTGCATGCACACTTCAGATATTGGAAATATCAGCAGAAAAATGAATCATTCGTGATGCATTGAGGAGAATCTCCATCTCTCTGGATCCAATCTTTGTTACTTGGCAGCCTTCATAGCCAAAGTGTGGGCAGGAACTCCCGCTGCCGCTCCGCTGGCTGGCGAGAGCAAACACAGTCCCAACGGAGCGGAAACTTCGGCAGATTCCTGCAAGCTAAGACCGCAAAAGTTGTGGCGAGGTCACCAGGTAGATGCCCCAGCTGTGCTGTGAAGCTCGCTAGAGCAGCGTGGAGCGTGTGTCTGGGGGAGCAGACGTGCTCCTCCTGGCTGAGTAGTTGAGCACGTGGCGTCCTGTTTCATAGAAAAGAGATGGAACCAGCATATCGCGAGAGAATATTTGTTTCCAGCTCCAGGAACTCGAGTAAAACATTGTTAGTCGAGGACCGACACGTTGATGTGTAGGAAAGTGCAAGACAGGCATTAATTACATGTATAAAACGTCACACCTACACATATTCTCCCACAGGAACTGCTGCAGTATCACAAAAGTCTGCAATTGCACTTTTTCAGGATTACAAGATTAACCTATATCTACTTCAGCACTGCAATTGTGCAGTAATGTGAATGATTTCTGCATGGCAAGAGCCTGTCTATGGAAAATACATTATCGAGGCCCAGTGTTCCGTGAATTCCACAGGCTGGCATTCAGTGGTGCTGGACAATCAATGTTTGCTGAGGATCTCTAAGAACAATTTCTTGGTACCACGGGATTCTCTAGGGCTCCTATGCCAGGTTAAACAATGCGGTGCTACGCGTCCAAGTAATAAAAGAGGGATCAGCTGAGATCAACTCAAGCACCCTTCCATCTACATTTCAGATAACACCTTTCAACCCCCCTAGTGCGGCCCCCTCCCCTCCCCCGCTTCCCGACCCCGGTCCCACCCACCGCTACCCTCACATCAGGGAATGGGAGGGTGTGGGGCGAAGGGGGACAGTTTCCACTTGACCCGCACAAGTCTCACCTGTACAAGACCCGAGGTCCTTAGGAAAACAATCACGACTCGCCATGAAGAACTAATGCCGTTCTCCCAACGGCAGACTTGTGCTAAGCTTGCTCCCTCTCCTATCCTCCCCCCACCCCCCCTCCCGTAATTTCCTCACCCCCGATACTACAAGTCTCGCTTCGGAACACTGACGTTATTTTTGAAGATAGGAATACACGACCAGCTGGAGTAGGAAGTGTTATCAATGCACTGTGCTCTTGCATGGCACGGCATGAATCTTTGAACAAAATTCCGACCGTCGCATCCTGTGTGCCTAGCTAGCCACAAAGCACAGTGTTTTTGAACTTGTTTTGCGGTACCCATGATGCAGTAGTAAGTGGATAGCTTTTAGCAACAGAGCGCAGAACTTGGATTTGTCAGTCCTACAGCTACCAGAAACTCAAACTTGTCACCTCAAATCTACCCAAGTACTCGACGAAAAAGAATCGTTGTAAGTGTTTGGGAATAAATACTGCATGTAGGTTTGGACCATTAGGATCGACAGCTGCTTTGCCTTGGATCAAATGCAAATGCTTTGTTCGCTAAAAGCGAATGAAACTTGCTCTAATCCCTCTCGAGATCTGCCTTTTAGCACACACTGAAAAAGACGTTACATCTCATGAAATGCACGTATAAGATTTATCATGGATGCCTCAGATGATTAGATAATGAATGCATCTTGCCAAGATGGAAGGAACCTCTAATGGTGGTTTTTAGCAGCAGAAACATAACTTCATTCAGCGTTTCGTCATACTTATTCCATTTCCAAGATGGGGACATGGTGAACAATTTGTACCACGGTGATTGTGATCAGAACATGAAAGATAGTTTGATGCAAAATTGATAACAACGTAGACAGAACGTTTCAACACTGGACGCCAAGGACAGAAACTTTTCGTATTTGTCAATTTTCACAAAATCAGTTTCACTTTCTTTTCTATCGTAACGATTTCATTACCCTCCAAGCTCACTGAAATACATGTCTGGAGGCCCTGCTATCTCGGAGTGTGCGAAACGAACACAATTCGCGACGTCTCCATACAAACCACTGCACTTGCAAGACTGAACAAGCATAGGCCTACTGCCGCACGGATAATCGCTTGCGAAAGGTTGCTCGTTATCTCGTATATTCACTCGTGTGATCAGTGACAATCATGGGAACTCGGTAATCTAACTCGAGCTACAAGGACGTACTCGGGACTCGCTCGTGAAATTTTACTCCTCGACCCTATTGTCCCGATTGTGACAAGACAGCTAGTTCAAGAGACAGATGACATGTTCCCATGAACTTGCCTGGATTTCTTGATATCTGTATTGTGCAGGGGAGATTGTTCCTTGCTGTGCTCACCACAGGCTGTGGGAGGTGTCGTCGTTCGTCTCTCCATCGCCTCTACCTGTAGACATGTGGCTATTTCCAACAGACCACTGCAGGCAGACTTTATCTCGCGACATCGCAGCCAGCTGCTTATAGTCTCTGAAGTTATCAAGGACCCTAGTAGAAGCATTGGGAAAATGATCTTTCATTCCGAACCTTCTGTGCATCTGAAGAGAGAACACGCAGCTCTGAATTGTGAATAATTAAGTACAGCTAATTCGTGGAAGATGTGCATAACAGTAAAATAAAAACTCCCTACCCGCGACTGTGTACGACACATGTTTGATTTCTTCATAGGGAGGGAAATATTTGAATCTTAAAAGATTCATTTAGTACTTTAGACATATCGACATTTTCTTTTCACGTCAGACTCTGTGGCTACATTGGAGTATTTGGATTGACTGGAAGGCTCTGGTACTTCAGGACAACGTGCAACCAGAGGACACGGCTCTTGTGGACAGCTTGCAACGTTTTTAAGGACCATCTCGAATCTCGGGCCGCCGCCATGGGTTTCAGCATAGATCGCTTTGTTGATCCCGTGGACCCCAACTTGCTGTGTGGAATCTGCAGCGGCGTGCTGGATAGTGCTGTGGTGACTCCATGTGGCCACAGCTTCTGTCGGCTCTGCCTGGAGACCTGGCTTGAACGACCCGCCACACATTCTTGCCCAGAGTGCCGCAGTCACGTGGTCTACCAGAACGTGAAACCCGTCCTTGCACTTCGAAACCTCATCGGAGCCATGGACATGTGCTGCGAGTATTCCGATCGCGGCTGCAAGGTTCGAGTGAAGGTAGAGAGAGCTCTGTCCCACCTGAATGCGTGTCCTTACGTTCCTGTAGTCTGTGCAGGATGCTCAGAAACCATCAACCGATTCGAGCTGGCCGCCCACCAGATGCAGTGCGCCGGTATCGCCGCCACGGTCGCCGACGACGTCAGTCCTCCTTCCTCTGTGACGCCTGCGTCCTGGCGTCGTTACAAGGACAGCAGTGATCTGACGAGGGAGATGATGGAGCTACTCTGCCGCTTGTCCACCATGGAGCTGCAGATGGAGAAAATCAAGCGAGACCTCCGCGCCTCGGAGGCGCGAAATACCTCTCTAGAGCGCGACCTGAGGAAAACCAAGGAGGAGCTGAAGCACACGAAAAACCAGATGATCGAAATGCAGTTCACGGAATGCGACCCCACGTACGAGTACGGACACACGCCTCAGAGCATTGCCAAGCTCTCCTTGCTCCTGGCGCGCTACCTGCACCGCAAACCGCCACATCTCGACCGCGACGCCATATTCACGGCTATCAAGCGCTGCTACGAGACTTACTTTCGCCGTGGGGACGAGTATGAGCACGACGTACACATGCTGCTTGCAACAGCCTATGCCAGCAACTGGTTCTCCTCGCCCCAACGCCTCTCCCTCAGTTGCTGGCTGCACTGCATCGCTCGCTATCGCATCGACACCAGAATCGCCGGGGCGCATGCAGTCATGCCTCGACTGGCTCGTTCTACTGACGGCACGAGTAGCCCGAACGGATCCCCAGCCACTTGAATCCTCCAGCGTCTTTCTGCGCCAGACGGAGGTATTTGTGACCGACAGGAAGGTTTCGATTTGTATCATGGGCTCTGTTCCTCGGAAATGCTGCAGAAGCAAGACAAAGGTAGTTGTGAGCAGGTGTTCTGGAGTGGAAGCCAACGCAAGGGTTGCTGCAAAGCAGATAAGCGTTTGAAGTGCAGGTACTGCTTCAAAAGGAATCAAATCTGGTCCACGAAAGCGTGCCTCTACGAACGTGCAGACCTGGAATACCCATTATTTGACCAGAGTAGTGGCTTAAGCTGCTCAGACTCAATGACGCTGCGAATTGGGTTTCTGGTTTTGCTGTTAAATTATGTAGGCCTACTTTTCTTTAGCATCTTTGACAACATTGGTTGATTTTATGAATGGGCACTGCTCATTGCACATACTTGTATATCTATACAAGGAAAGGTTTCAGGTTTAACTTGTCTGCGAAACCTTGTCTCGAGTATGCTTTCATTGACCCAGTTTTCGACTGTCCTTAATCTTGCCGAACTACTCTGAATTGTGGCATTTAAAACTCAATCCTTCGTGGGTCTGCGACGGTAATATCTTCCATGTGAATGGGAGACCGAGTCATAGGCAGGAAATTCGTTCGACAATATCAGACATAAAGTCAAATCTTGGGTTGTACCTGACTTACAGTGGCTTCTATCTCGTGTACGTTAAAGTCTTCCTGCCCATCGTGGCATAAGAGATTTTCAGCACGTCATTCCTTTTTACCTGACGGCAGCTGCCTTGACATTATCTTCCTCAGCGGTAACTCGCGGCTGTTGAGCTTTCGGGGCGTGCTCCAGTAGCTCAACCGTGGACGACCTTAAGACAGCATGTGCCCATTGTCGGGTCAGGAGTAATCAGCATATCATAATTTATATGCTATGCCTCCGTGGCTTATATGCAGTCATGTGGTTCGATGGGTGTATGCAGATTGTTTATTGATGCGTATAAGTATCTTTCTTTCGAACGAACAAACACCTGCCCATGTGTGGTTGATGCAGACATTTATTTTCACCGTTCCGTTCAAAGTTTGAATGAATGCTATACTATAAGAGAAACATGTTCTCACCAGTGACGAAAAGTATCGTCAGGTGTTTCCTCCAAACAGGCAGGAATCCGAACTATGTTATCTACCCCGCCCAAGCATTACCAGTTGCAAAGCAATTGCTGAAATAGTCCATTCACTCTAGGACGAGATCGACACCCACCCTCTCCCCTTCTTCCCACCCGTATCTATTTGATCCAGTGCATATTTGCCACCCTGCTACTCAAACACAATCAGCCCTTGACGAGATTTCGGTAAACACCGCCAGTTGTTGGAAACGGATTTTTTTGGCGTGCTTGGCCAGGCAAGCAAGAACTATCCGCGGCGCACACCTTCCAAGAATCATTATCGATGACACGGGATACTGCTGTCTCGTCCAGGGACAGACAATGGCTGTCAACCTGTGCGTCCACGCAAGTTCAGTGGTTTTCCTTGGGTGTGGCAAAACCATGACACTCCTTGATCCCTACTACGTGTCTTCGCCCCAGTGCAGCCTAACAGCGGTGGGGTGGGGGGTGGGGGGTGGGTTTTTTTGAGAAGAGATTAAGTCTGAAGAGTGACATTCCAAGAGAGTTTGTAGTCGTGTATGTGACGTGCAATATTGCCGTGGCCAAGAATATTTCTTTCAAGCATCATGTCGTGAATTGAGACTGACTTTCGCGGTGAAGGAAACTAAGGCGGAAAACGTTTTGCACGTCGATGTGGAAGAAAGTAAAGAAGTAAGAATGACATTGTTTATTGACCAGACGAAGCGAGACTTTTGTGAAAAGCTATTGAAGATGCGGGAAACACGTAAGTAACACGCTAAGAAAAAATATTCAGGAGAACACAAGATTGTGTTTAATGACAACCATCGCGGTGATAAATGTCAGCTAACCACGGGACAAATGATCAATGTCTGACCTGGAAAGCTCGCGCGAAACTGTATTGACCTATACAGTCCTATTGTCATCCTGTGATATTTATTCTTCATTGTTAAAGCTGTTGGTAAAATTCCATCCCACTTTTTCCAACATTACATATCGTATGTATGCTGTTGAAAGACAAAAGCACATGCAATCTCCAGTTTTGTTTGATATCAATGTACTCAGTGGCAGCGACATTGAAAGAACCAGATTGCTGCGAATGAGGAACTAAGACTAATTCGCGTTGTAGATTATCACATTCTCACTACTGCTACCTCTTTGGGGGGAAAAGTCAAATCCAAACATATTATTTGTGCTAAACGTCATCGTGTAGCCTTTAAAAAGCAAAGAAAGAAATTGCCATGATCTTAGGGTTAACTGAAACCGTTCAAAATCAATCGCGTCTCGAAAGTGTGTGCCAGTCTGCTTCTAGAAACCAGGAAGGAAATGCAAGTCCGTTGGAGTCGTGTGCAGAGAACGATCCGAATTGATTACAAATCACTTTGACGATATCTAATGGACTCGTTCAAACAGCCTTTTTGATAACTACTCACAGAAGGGGGAAAAACTACATATGGTTCAGAAGAAAACGTGATTTCTTCACGAAATGTCTGATAGGGGCCAATGTCCACGCCAGTGCTCCACAGCTTTGTGTTGACTGACTCTCTTCTTGAGCTGGACAAGTATCAAAAAGAGGCGAACTTCTCCAGATCACCGTGTGTTTGACTAAGCCCTAGTGCATTGTACTCGTCAGCTTCGATACACAGCGTTGCAGGCAAAGAGTGGCGCATGGCTGCATAGGCGTCTTGATTGTTTGTTTACAGTGTTGCCATGGAATGCTGTCCCGATGGTCCATCAAGGTGCCTTCGGCGTCGGCAGTTTTCATTCTTACCTTTGATCTGAAGGGGTAGTGGTGTCGATTTAATTTTTAAAAATCTATGAAACACCAGCAATGAAGATCTCCTGAAGAGGGTGCATGGTTATTTCCCACTGGAAAGTTCTTGACTGCATGGAACTTAAGCAGGGATGTGTTTTGCTCGAGCCATAATGTGCTTGCTCTGTTTCGGCGGGTTTGACTCGGCTCGCTGTTGCTGTACTAGGCTTTATTCCACCACTGATGGTGCACTTAGTGACAATGTCAAATACAGTTTGGTTTAACCATGCGATATTAATGACTTAGGACGGTGCTTATGTCCGTTTCTGTTTCGGGATATTGGATACTATGCTCTATCCTCCCCGATGATCCATCAAGACGAAACAAGCTGGCAACAATACCCACATGAAGGACAATGACATTCACAACATAATCTATTCCAGGGAGATAGATTCGCATACGGCCTGTGCTGCTTCTCCATCATCAACTGGATTGCCCTGGTCTCTGTGCTTTCGGGGCCTGCTCTGTCATTTTCTCTTCTGCAACAACTTCGAAAATAATAATGTCGCTCAGTCCATTGCTAGCGTATAGCGTCATTCTCAGTAATACTGACCAAGATCTGATTTGGTCAATTTACCGTCTGACAGACATGAGTGAGATCGTGTCTGTAGGAGGTCTCACATCCACCGATCATCATTCATTCGAAAGGTTGTTCCCAAACAGCAGAAAACAGGAAGTTGACAGAGTAAAAAGAAAACGAGGCACCTGGGTAGTGAGAATGTGAGGACATGATATAAGGAAATCCTGCAATTACTTGTGACTTGTACGCATTTTGGAGAAATAGTAAGCTAACAGGGTGCACGATAGTAATGGAGAGGGGCAGGCGAAAGGGAGAGGGAGGAGTGGGTGGAGGGGTGGGGGTTTAAAGGGAGAGAAGAGGCCTACGGGTGAATGGTGTGCAAATGAGTGTATGGAAAGTGGGAGACCTGATAATGACCGAAAATCAATTACTCTCACGCCAACTGCTTTCGAGGAGTGGACTGAGGACTGAGAGCAGAGATTGGGATTAAGAGGTCGGTCCTCATAAAAGGGTTGACGACGGGAGCGTGGCTATAGCAACGGAGAACTGTGCAATCCTATGTGGGAACACGGCGTCCCACCTTTGTTAACGGTCATATTGTTTCCGCGCTCTCCTCTCGTTCCGGGTATATACCCCGATCTCGATCACCCGGTGCCCGACAGGCAGAGGCGACAGCAAAAGATTGCGTACCTCCTTTCACCCTCCACCCTCGGCCCTCCTGCTCCTTTCTCGGCCACTGAACCCTGGTGTAAGGGGTTGATTAGAAAGTCGTAGGCACATATCTCAGGCCACCGCTATTGCACTCTAAATGACCGAGCATGCCTGTCGTCACAGAATGCTATCGACCAGGCCGTAGACGTCAGGTGGTGTGATGTATTGGAGCGACAATGAAGTGCAATCTGAGTATCTCAGATTAAATCCTATTGTGGAAACCTCTATGGCTCATTCATATGCCGACTGACTTATGGATGTGTTTGCACCAGAAAGCATGCGGTTACGGCGAGGTATTCGAGAGATTGCCGAGTGCAAAGACAATAAAGTTTGGCATTTATTGATGCCAAGGTGCGTTTTCCGTCAGCGCACTCTGAAAACAACCCCTGACTCGGCCGATTTCGGTGCTCGGAAATGTTTGGTCCAAAATGAGTTTCCTCTCAAGAATACAGCACAAGTGAAATCTGTTTGATATTAAGTGTTCGAATAATCAGATCTGTCCACGTTTGAAGAAGTCTTGACGTTCAAGTAGAGTACAATGTCCAAATTCGAAGTGGAGCGGGCAATGGAATGCTGTCGAAATGGTATCTGTCCACGTGACTGGATCATAATTATGTGGAAGTACGCTCGTCGCTCCTTACTAAAACGCTTCATACGAATAAGCTCTCTTTGCATTAAGCTTACTGGCTGCAGATCTGTCTCCGCATCAGGACGCGGGGGCAAACCCCCAAGACAAATCAGATCTCCCTCTGTTAATGCAGCACCAGCTAGGCCATTCTGTTGATGGCAGAATCCTGCAGGTTTTTGAACGAAATTCCATGTCTAGATGCATATAGTTGCCAGTGACAGATTTGCGATTCTCACTACGCAATGGCATCCGCTGTTTCCGTGGGATGCGAGTTCAGTGACAAGGCTTGCGACTGAACTATTGATGTGCTTTGGAGGAGAGGATATGACTATTTCATGAGTGGATGGTTGGAGCCTGATAATCAAGAATAAGGTTTTGGCACCTTGAATCACGAGAGGCCTTCGGCTTGCCACGCTGACTTCTCCTAGCCACACACGAAGAAAGCCATCGATTGCTACGAGTATTGAAAGCTGATACATCGGTGGTGCTTACAGGAAATTGATGTGGCGTTGTTCCTTTTGATGACTTCCTGTTTTTAATAGTAAAAGAGTAAATAAGGGAACAACAATTCTTGGCTGCACTGTAAGACACACCCATTCCGATTTTATCGTAGAATTTTTTACATACGTCATTAATTGTATACAAGTTCTTTCGTGTCCTGGGTAAACATGTCTGCATTTTCGCAATAATTCTGGGGATGTCGATGCTACCTCAGCATCCTGAGAGAATTGCTGACTCTGAACAAGTGTCGTGACTGCTCTCTCTCTGGGGAATAGACTCTCCGTGCCGAAGCACACGAGCATGATTTATTCACGTAGGTAGGAATCTCTAGATTGCGTCTGGGAATCTTTGATTGGTGGCGCTTGGAGAAGATCCATGGCAACCTCCTTGTTTGTTCAGTCAACACTGAAGTTTGTTTGTCACGTGTTGAGGGAACTTTGTCCTCCCAAAGAAAAAAGTTGGTGTGCTTTTCTTAAACTTGGGGATCCTATGAAAGACTAGCTTATGCGATCATCAATGCTGGAAGTTATCATCGCCTGAGCACTTGTTTTCAAAGCTCTGGGATTTAGTAATTATCCCAAAGGATGTCACTGGAATCGGAGTTATGTGCATTTTCAGCAGTTAAATTTTGTGAGTGTTTTGTTTGAATCAAAAGATTGTTCCTCTTACAAGTTAACGGGATAAAAGTGTCAGGATACACTTTCAGCCAGTCGGACTTGGAGACTACACACACTGACACTTTGACGACACTATTGCTGCGTTTGCAATCTGGCGAGGAAATATAACAATTACAAAGGTATTCGGGACGACTGCGACGACGATGACGATGAAAACAAGATGTCAATGATTGACTGGAATCACTCATTCCAGCGACACTCTGTTCCATTCCGTCCAATAATCACGCTAGCACCAATGCTATCACTCCATCACGCATTATTTCACTTTCACAGCTGTTTAAGCTGCAGCTTTATGGACATTTATCACCAACATAAATATGTTGCTCCTCGCGATCGTTGTAAATGAATAATTGCACGTTGCTTTCGAGGGCGTTTGACGGGAAATGTTGACGTCAGCAGCCTCTGATCTGGACGAGCCCCTTTTTATCAAGAAATGACTGCGTGCCGTCCAGGATAAAAGATGCATCACTCCAGGTACTTTAGTGTCGTGCGGACTGCCAAGCAGTGGGAGATTATCATCTCTTCTCATCGGGGTTTAGATTCTTTCATCAAGTAGTGCGGGTCGCATGACTCCCTCAAGAATGAGTTAACGTTCACGAGATCATTAGCTGTTCACCTGTTCTCATTCACAAAACCACAAACCCTTTTGCTGAAGCAGTCTTGCAGTAGGTGGGCTGCTGTTCGTTCCTTGAAGGCTTCCAGAGAAAGTGGCGCTTACACTATAATGTCGTCTGGATGTAAATGGATGTAGACTATTTATTCATGCATTTATTTATTCATTGTTGAATGTTAATGGTATTGACATTGCAAGTGCTATAAGCATAACAAAGGCAGTGTGCAAATAATGGTGGAATTAGGCGAGCACAGCAGGAAACAAACTGTCTTTCTGTGAAACATTTGCTGTTTGATTCAGGTTTAAAAAAATAATGTCACTAACTTTTTCGAATCTTCACAAACATTGTACCAGCATTTTTAATTATCTTGTGCGTGATAAATAAGTACAGGGAAAAGAGCGATCACGTAGAAATCTTCACGAGCATATCTTTGTGCGGAATTATGACAGCATCGACTTCACATTATTGCAAATACTGATATAGTTTTCGTCATAAACCACTGGAGCAGAAACGCATATCAATACCATCCCAGCAAAATGAGTAGCTCCAATATTATACTTGTTTCGTATAGAAAATACTGAATGTTATTTTCACCTACTGCCTTGTATGAAATAAATGCAATGGAAAAAAAGTGTTTCTGTATCATTCAGCTTTTGTCACACTTTTGCACAAAATCCATGTATCCTGTGTGTGTGCGATTGTGTAGATGTTTTGGTGTGTATCTGCATGTTTGACTCTGTGGACATCTTTCTGGTCTGATGGAAAAAACCCACTTGTGAGGGCATGAGTGTGTAAAATATTATTTATGTGGAGATGTAAATTTTGTAAACAGAATAGTGCAAAAGCAGAGCAACAGTTGTGAAATCATCAAAATGTCAATTGATGAAGGAATTTTATGTCGACAAGCTGGAAAATGCCATGTGTGTCTTAAACAAGTGGAGAGCAAACTTGTTTTTTTTTCTTAATAACATTTATATGTTGTTACAGGATCTAACTTTTGTTAATGATTCACGATACAACAGGAACTGGACATGTGACGAGACTTCTTGGGTGCTAATTCAGGTTTTTTTGCCTGTAGCGTCTTGCACTGCCCTGGCAGTAGAGTGAATATTGCGTGCATTCTGTGAACCCAAGTCAGTATTGACTCTGGCACATTTCGCAATAAATGCGTAATATAGACTTGACCCTTCGCATTACAGCATTGCGCCAAAAATAGTTCGTTCTGATACTTTTTTCTCTCCACTTTTTACAGAAATCATTCAGATGTCAAAACTTGTTTCCATTTCAACACAAACATTTTATTTTATCGAAAAAACGCTTGTTTATTGCCTCAACAAGAGTAAGTTATGAGTTTTATGCGAAATATTCTTAGAACTACTTTAACAGCGTATGTCAGGGAGCAGATCGGCTATCCCACAAGCCTCTCGTGTGACCTCCTCATGCATATTTCGGACGAAAACCTTCCATCACGTGATGTCAACTGCGTGGACTTGAAAAAAGTGATCCTTTCATTCCTCCACTGACTTGCGCTTTTATCTTACCTTTTTACTGCAGTGCAATTGTTAT
The DNA here is from genome assembly GCA_034096865.1 of Theodoxus fluviatilis. NCBI lineage: Eukaryota > Metazoa > Mollusca > Gastropoda > Cycloneritida > Neritidae > Theodoxus > Theodoxus fluviatilis. The sequence goes on along the minus strand of JAWQFJ010024281.1, from coordinate 154 downwards.
AACCCACGTCCCGTCCACAATCATGTTGATTCAATTTCTTCCAACTATGAATCTCTCTCTCTCTCTCTCTCTCTCTGTCTCTCTCTGTCTCTCACTCTGTCTCTCTCTGTCTCTCTATCTCTGTCTCTCTCTCTGTCTCTCTCTCTGTCTCTCT
>JAWQFJ010024279.1:0-15047 GCA_034096865.1 Theodoxus fluviatilis | reverse complement strand
GCCTCATGGTCATAGAACACAACTAGAGATGCCGTGACTTGCTCATGGTCATAGAACACAACTAGAGGTGCCGTGACTACCTCATGGTCATAGAACACAACTAGAGGTGCCGTGACTTGCTCATGGTTATAGAACACAACTATAGGTGCCGTGACTACCTCATGGTCATAGAACACAACTAGAGGTGACGTGACTACCTCATGGTCATAGAACACAACTAGACGTGCCGTGACTACCTCATGGTCATAGAACACAACTAGAGGTGACGTGACTACCTCATGGTCATATAACACAACTAGGGGTGCCGTGACTACCTCATGGTCATAGAACACAACTAGAGGTGCCGTGACTTGCTCATGGTCATAGAACACAACTAGAGGTGCCGTGACTTGCTCATGGTCATAGAACGGACCAGGCACTCGAACAGAGGACATACTGTTGTAGTCATACACTGCCTGATTGCCTTGACCGTGATATCTACACGGCAAAACATGACTACAGCAGTCTGTCCTCTGTTTGACTGTCTGGTCCGTGTTGACATACGGCAGAGCATGGCTACGACTATGCGCCTTAATTACAGCTGAGGCTTTGGCTGAAAAGTATTTGTGTGCAACAAGAGGTTTGCGTCCCATTCCGGGAGATGTTCTGAATAGCGGCGGCTAGAATAGATGTGTCGAATCAATCCGGATAGTATGCCACAAAACGCTTATGCAACGGCTCCACACGGATTTGACTAAGAACACAAACACAGTTGGTTGTCTGGGAGACACAAAACTGCGAACTCAGGCTGGGAATACGGTTACGAGCCGTCATTCCCCACGGGAAAGGCTTAGCTCTCTACAGCAATCATCAGACTAATATGTCAGGGGCGGGTTTCAAAATAGGTAGTCGATCTTGGTCGCAAGATCTTGCTTCGCAGTAAGAGCTAGCTAAAAAAGAAACTACCCCAGCGGCGAGCGAAGATCCAAGATGGCGACGACCGAGACTAGGGTTTATGTTTTGTGACGCTTCGACACTGAAAATATTCGATAATTCGTTCTCCGCTGACTCATGTGTGCCTTAATTTGTCACCTCGCTGCAATCTCAGCTGGACAATTGAAGTAGATTACGATTGTTTTCTTTATTGTGTGCACGATGTGTGGTTGACGGTGAGAAATCCTGCATTAAGTTCGAATTGAAAATTCTCTCGCAAAGAGACGTAACTCTACATTCTGACCTCCCTTTGCGTAAAGGAAAATCGCTAGTGCGCGGTAGTGTACATAGGGTCTTTGACTGCACTAGGCTCAGGAGTCACTTATCAGGGCATAGGTAGTGGTAATAAAAATGTTCAATTTACACAATAACCTCAAACCTTACCGTAAACCAAGAAAGTTAAAGTTAACCGAAGACTCGTCCAAAAACGTCACTCCTAGTGACACGATGCTCATGCTGTCCGCCATCTTGAATCTCACTAGCTAGGCACCGCTCAAACTGCCTCGCTCAATCTACGCTCGTCTACGATTGGCTCGCGAGCAAGCAAAGAATGAAACTGCCCAATTGGCGAGATCTGCGTAGATCTACCGAGATCTTCGCATTTTGAAACCCGCCCCAGTGCCTGTCTCGTGCTGTGGAGTCATGCGCAACTGCATGCAGCAAGTCGAACTATTTCCGTCTCTTTTCGCAAGTTTCGTCACGGCGCGCTGAGCTTCAGAATGGTGGAAGGAAGAGGACTGGCGCCACATGGCTGGTCTGATTAAGCGACGAAGGCAAGCCCACACATTGTGAACAGGATGCCCAGGCAAAGAAGATGAGGTAAAAGAGGATTAAAGGGAGGAAGGAGTGATGAATCAGTGCTTGAAAACGCAAGATTGAAAATGCAAAAATACTTTTTTAAAGGACCACGGAGCAAAACATATAACCGCAACCGGAAGAAACTGTGGTAGAAGCATTCGTAACGCTCTTTTGTTGGTGTTTTTTTTAATAGAATGCAGTGAGCAAAAGAGTGAGAGAAGAAAGAACATGGGACAGTGGTGTGGGGAAGAATTTTTAAAAGATGAAACATGACAGCACGCCTACAATTCATCGCTCATTCCGCGCTCCGCACAACAGCAAGCCTGGAAAAATCACGGCGCCAAATAAAAGGACCAAGCACGGATATAACTCGCGCTCTCTCTTCCGTCGCCACTGCGGTGGTGGGCCAGGTAGCATAGCCAATACGTGCGGCCAGGTAGGTAGCGCGCCAGGTAGCATGGTCAGGTAGGTAGCGCGTCCAGGTAGCGCGGCCAGGTAGGTAGCGCGGCCAGGTAGCATGGCCAATAAGCGCGGCCAGGTAGCGCGGCCAGGTAGCGCGGCCAGGTAGGTAGCGCGGCCAGGTAGGTAGCGCATCCAGGTAGCGCGGCCAGGTAGCATGGCCAATAAGCGCGGCCAGGTAGGTAGCGCGGCCAGGTAGCGCGGCCAGGTAGCATGGCCAGGTAGGTAGCGCGGCCAGGAACCATGGCCAATAAGCGCGGCCAGGTAGCGCGGCCAGGTAAGTAGCGCGGCCAGGTAGCGCGGCCAGGTAGGTAGCGCGGCCAGGTAGGTAGCGCGGCCAGGTAGGTAGCGCGGCCAGGTAGCGCGGCCAGGTAGGTAGCGCGGCCAGGTAGGTAGCGCGGCCAGGTAGCGCGGCCAGGTAGCGCGGCCAGGTAGCGCGGCCAGGTAGGTAGCGCGGCCAGGTAGCGCGGCCAGGTAGGTAGTGCGGCCAGGTAGGTAGCGCGGCCAGGTAGCGCGGCCAGGTAGGTAGCGCGGTCAGGTAGCGCAGCCAGGTAGCGCGGCCAGGTAGCGCGGCCAGGTAGGTAGCGCGGCCAGGTAGCGCGGCCAGGTAGGTAGCGCGGCCAGGTAGCGCGGCCAGGTAGGTAGCGCGGCCAGGTAGGTAGCGCGGCCAGGTAGCGCGGCCAGGTAGGTAGCGCGGCCAGGTAGCGCGGCCAGGTAGGTAGTGCGGCCAGGTAAGTAGCGCGGCCAGGTAGGTAGCGCGGCCAGGTAGAGCGGCCAGGTAGCGCGGCCAGGTAGCGCGGCCAGGTAGGTAGCGCGGCCAGGTAGCGCGGCCAGGTAGGTAGCGCGGCCAGGTAGGTAGCGCGGCCAGGTAGGTAGCGCGGCCAGGTAGGTAGCGCGGCCAGGTAGCGCGGCCAGGTAGGTAGCGCGGCCAGGTAGATAGCGCGGCCAGGTAGAGCGGCCAGGTAGCGCGGCCAGGTAGCGCGGCCAGGTAGGTAGCGCGGCCAGGTAGGTAGCGCGGCCAGGTAGCGCGGCCAGGTAGCATGGCCAATAAGCGCGGCCAGGTAGCATGGCCAATAAGCGCGGCCAGGTAGGTAGCGCGGCCAGGTAGCATGGCCAGGTAGGTAGCGCGGCCAGGTAGGTAGCGCAGCCAGGTAGGTAGCGCGGCCAGGTAGCATGGCCATGTAGCGCGTCCAGGTAGCGCGGCCACATAGGTAGCGCGGCCAGGTAGCATGGCCAATAAGCGCGGCCAGGTAGGTAGCGCGGCCAGGTAGCGCGGCCAGGTAGCATGGCCAGGTAGGTAGCGCGGCCAGGTAGCGCGGTCAGGTAGCATGGCCAATAAGCGCGGCCAGGTAGCATGGCCAATAAGCGCGGCCAGGTAGCGCGTCCAGGGCCTGTATGCACGTCGGTCCGTTTAGTGGACTAATCGCGTTTATCCCCTATACGGGCGGATAGGCGGGAACAACCGGTATGCACGTCAATCTGGTTAGCCTATCTTATACGGATTTTCGCGTACAAAGTTATCGCACCTCCGAGGGCCTAAACGCGTGTAAATATATGGCGGCCGTTTTGTTTTTCCGAGCACGGCAGCGGCGTCTTTGCGAAGAAACAGGATTTTCCGGGACCGAACTAATCCCTCGACACCTACGATGACCAAGAAGTATTTCGTAAGTTCAGATTTCGTCGGCCAGACATTCTGGAACTGACACCGCGAACTCAATCGATTTTCATTACGCGAAGCGGGGTCAGAATTTAGAGTTACGTCCCTTTGCTCCGCGCCTCGTTCTCGTGCCAAGCTTTGGCAATAGACGATTCTTGTGTAGATAATAAGATATCTATATCGCGTCGACCTGCATTCGATTTGTAAAATGCAGAACTTTCACGACCTAATGATGAATTCAACATACAGCTTTGATAAATTAATGCTGTTCATGGCTTACATTTTCTTTGGATGGGGTTTTAGTATCCCCCAAATACAGCGATTTCTGTGCGAACACACAATGTAAGCAGTGGAGCCGTCGCCACGGATTCTTCGCCGTGTCGACCTGCATTGCGAATTGTAACATGTACCAGCTTTCCCGACCTACTGATGCATTCAACATCCAGCTTTGATAAATTAATGCTGTTCATGGCTTACATTTTCTTTGGATGGGGTTTCTAGTGTCCCAATATACAGCTTTTTCTGTGCGAACCGTAGACAGCGTACAGGCCCTAACCGCGTATAAGCCCTAAAGGCGCCTACACACGTTACGTTTTTCAAGCTGGTTTTGCTCCCGATCCGGCTGACCGTGCGTGTAAAAAGCGGGTTGACAGCCACACGCAACGATTACACCCACACCGCGAACTGGAGCGATTTCCATTTACGCGAAGCAAAGTCAGAATTTAGAGTTACGTCCCTTTGGTGAGCCTATGACAACCAGACGCTTCGTGTAGGCTGCAGCTCAATCAATGCGAAGACGCAACGATAAAATTCGATCCGCAGACAGATGCTTTCGGCGTGTAGATGAATGTGTGTGACCTGCATTGCGAATTGTAAAATGTACCATCTTCCACGAACTATTCATGCATTCAACATACAGCTTTGATAAATTAATGCCAACACTCGCTTTCGACGTGAAGGCTGTAGCTGCCTGTAGCGAAGCCGCAACGATAAAAGTCGATCTGCGGACATGCTTTCTCGGTGTGTAGGTGAATGCGTTTGACCTGCATTGCGAATTGTAAAATGTACCATCTTCCACGAACTATTAATTCATGCATTCAACTTACAGCTTTGATAAATTAATGCCAACACTCGCTTTCGACGTGAAGGCTGTAGCTGCCTGGCGAAGCCTCAACGATAAAAGTCGATCCGCGGATATGCTTTCTCGGCGTGTAGGTGAATGCGTTTGACCTGCATTGCGAATTGTAAAATGTACCATCTTCCACGAACTATTCATGCATTCAACATACAGCTTTGATAAATTAATGCGAACACTCGCTTTCGACGTGAAGGCTGTAGCTGCCTGTAGCGAAGCCGCAACGATAAAAGTCGATCTGCGGACATGCTTTCTCGGTGTGTAGGTGAATGCGTTTGACCTGCATTGCGAATTGTAAAATGTACCATCTTCCACGAACTATTAATTCATGCATTCAACTTACAGCTTTGATAAATTAATGCCAACACTCGCTTTCGACGTGAAGGCTGTAGCTGCCTGGCGAAGCCTCAACGATAAAAGTCGATCCGCGGATATGCTTTCTCGGCGTGTAGGTGAATGCGTTTGACCTGCATTGCAAATTGTACAATGTACCAGCTTTCACGAACTATTCATGCATTCAACATACAGCTTTGATAAATTAATGCTGTTCATGGCTTACATTTTCTTTGGATGGGCTTTTAGTATCCCCAAATACACCTTTTTATGTGCGAAGCGAGGACAGCGTCAGCCATTAAAATTGGCGACTAGTCGCCAGAACGCGAGATCTCGCGTCGCCGGGCATGTGAACCGGTCCGGACGGGGTCGAAAAATAGAGCCAGCCCTAGTCACAAGAACCGTGCCGGATTAGTCCACGGTTTCGATTTTTGACCGGATCGGCAGCAAAACCGGGGGACAACCGGTACGTGTGTAGGCGCCTTAACTGGATTTGGTATGCAATCGCGCTATACGGAGACGTATAGCTAAACACACACACGCTGTCTACGGTTTGCACAGAAAAAGCTGTATATTGGGACACTAGAAACCGATTCAAAAAAATGTAAGCCATGAACAGCATTAATTTATCAAAGCTGTATGTTGATTGCATCAATAGGTCGTTAAAGCGCTTATCTTTTACAAATGGAAATGCAGGTCATCTACACACCGATCTTCCAAGTTCGCGCACGTCTATTTATAGCTGACGCGCGGAATACATTGTTGTTATATCGCAACGAAATCCACTGACAGGTGCTTTCGCGTGAAGGTGCATTGACCCGCATTTCCAATTTTGCAATGCACGACCTATTCATGCATTCAACATTCCTCCTCCTCCTCCTCCTCCTCCTCCTCCTCCTCCTCCTCTCCCTCCCCCTCCTCTCCCTCTTCCTCCTCCCCCTCCCATTCCTCCTCCCCTCCTCCTCCCCCTCCTCCTTCTCCCCCTCCTCCTCCCCCTCCCCCTCCCCGTCCTCCTCCCCCTCCCCCTCTCCCGTCCTCCTCCCCCTCCCCCTCCTCCTCCCCCGTCCTCCTCCCCCTCCTCCTCCCCCGTCCTCCTCCCCCTCCCCCTCCCCGTCCTCCTCCCCCTCCTCCTCCCCCTCCTCCTCCCCCTCCTCCTCCCCGTCCTCCTCCCCCTCCCCCTCCCCGTCCTCCTCCCCCTCCTCCCCCCGTCCTCCTCCCCCTCCTGCCTCCCCGTCCTCCTCACCCCCGTCCTCCTCCCCCTCCCCCTCCTCCTCCTCCTCCTCCCCCTCCCCCTCCCCGTCCTCCTCCCCCTTCCCCTCCCCTCCCCGTCCTCCTCCCCCCCCTCCCCCCCGTCCTCTCCCCCTCCTCCCCGTCCTCCCCCCTCTTCACCTCCCCCTCCTCCTCCTCCTCCCCCTCCTCCCCTCTCTCTCTCCTCCCCCTCCCCGTCCTCCTCCCCCCCGTCCTCCTCCCCTCCTCCCCTCCTCCTCCCCTCCCCGTCCTCCTCCCCCTCCTCCCCCCCGTCCTCCTCCCCTCCTCTCTCTTCCTCCCCTCCCCCTCCTCCCCCCCCCGTCCTCCTCCCCCTCCTCCCTCCTCCTCCCCCCCCCTCCTCCCTCTCCTCCTCCCTCCTCCTCCCCTCCCCTCCCCCTCTCCCCTCCTCCTCCCCCTCCTCCCCTCCTCCTCCCCCTCCTCCTCCCCCTCTTCCTCCTCCTCCTCCTCCCCCTCCTCCTCCTCCTCCTCCTCGCCTCCCTCCCCACCCCCATCCCCATCCTCCATCCCCACCTCCATCCCCACCCTCCATCCCCACCCCCATCCCCACCTACCCCATCCCCACCCGCCATCCCCACCTCCCATCCCCACCCACTATCCCCACCCTCCATCCCCACCCGGTTCCGGAAAATCCTGTTTCTTCGCAGAAGACGCCGCTGTCGTGCTCGGAAAAACGCGTTTAGGCCCTCTATCAGACCTCGGAGGTGCGATATCTTTATACGCGAAAATCCGTATAGGATAGGCTAATCAGATTGACGTGCATACCGATAACGCGATTAATCCACTAAACGGACCGACGTTTGCAGGCCCAGGCTGTAGGGCCCGTGTAGCTAACCGCGTTTAAGCTCTAAACGCGTTTATGCTAACCGCTTCTGACATGCATACAGGCCCAGGTAGGTAGCGCGGCCAGGTAGCGCGTCCAGGTAGGTAGCGCGGCCAGGTAGCGCGTCCAGGTAGGTAGCGCGGCCAGGTAGGTAGCGCGGCCAGGTAGGTAGCGCGGCCAGGTAGGTAGCGCGGCCAGGTAGGTAGCGCGGCCAGGTAGGTAGCGCGGCCAGGTAGGTAGCGCGGCCAGGTAGCATGGCCAATAAGCGCGGCCAGGTAGCGCGTCCAGGTAGGTAGCGCGGCCAGGTAGCATGGCCAATAAGCGCGGCCAGGTAGCATGGCCAATAAGCGCGGCCAGGTAGCATGGCCAATAAGCGCGGCCAGGTAGCATGGCCAATAAGCGCGGCCAGGTAGCATGGCCAATAAGCGCGGCCAGGTAGCATGGCCAATAAGCGCGGCCAGGTAGCATGGCCAATAAGCGCGGCCAGGTAGCATGGCCAATAAGCGCGGCCAGGTAGCATGGCCAATAAGCTCGGCCAGGTAGCATGGCCAATAAGCGCGGCCAGGTAGCGCGTCCAGGTAGGTAGCGCGGCCAGGTAGCATGGCCAATAAGCGCGGCCAGGTAGCGCGGCCAGGTAGGTAGCGCGGCCAGGTAGCGCGTCCAGGTAGGTAGCGCGTCCAGGTAGGTAGCGCGGCCAGGTAGGTAGCGCGGCCAGGTAGGTAGCGCGGCCAGGTAGGTAGCGCGGCCAATAAGCGCGGCCAGGTTGCGCGGCCAGGTAGCGCGGCCAGGTAGCGCGGCCAGGTAGCGCGGCCAGGTAGGTAGCGCGGCCAGGTAGCGCGGCCAGGTAGATAGCGCGGCCAGGTAGCGCGGCCAGGTAGCGCGGCCAGGTAGCGCGGCCAGGTAGCGCAGCCAGGTAGGTAGCGCGGCCAGGTAGCGCGGCCAGGTAGCGCGGCCAGGTAGGTAGCGCGGCCAGGTAGCGCGTCCAGGTAGGTAGCGCGGCCAGGTAGCGCTGCCAGGTAGGTAGCGCGGCCAGGTAGCGCGGCCAGGTAGCGCGGCCAGGTAGCATGGCCAATAAGCGCGGCCAGGTAGGTAGCGCGGCCAGGTAGCATGGCCAATAAGCGCGGCCAGGTAGCGCGGCCAATAAACGCGGCCAGGTAGCGCGGCCAGGTAGCATGGCCAATAAGCGCGGCCAGGTAGCATGGCCAATAAGCGCGGCCAGGTAGCGCGGCCAGGTAGGTAGCGCTGCCAGGTAGCGCGGCCAGGTAGGTAGCGCGGCCAGGTAGCGCGGCCAGGTAGGTAGCGCGGCCAGGTAGCGCGGCCAGTAGCGCGGCCAGGTAGCATGGCCAATAAGCGCGGCCAGGTAGCATGGCCAATAAGCGCGGCCAGGTAGGTAGGGCGGCCAGGTAGCATGGCCAGGTAGGTAGCGCGGCCAGGTAGGTAGCGCGGCCAGGTAGCGCGGCCAGGTAGCATGGCCAATAAGCGCGGCCAGGTAGCATGGCCAATAAGCGCGGCCAGGTAGGTAGCGCGGCCAGGTAGCATGGCCAGGTAGGTAGCGCGACCAGGTAGGTAGCGCGGCCAGGTCCAGTCATCACAGATACTGACGTCTCCGTCACGCCGCACCCCTGCCTGCCCCACCCCTGGCTGCCCCAACCCTGGCTGCCCCAACCCTTGCCTGCCTCCCCCTACCTGCCTCCCCCCCCCCCCTTCCTCCCCCCATGCCTGCCCCCCTCCCCCCGCCTGCCCCCCTGCCTGCCCCACTCCAGGCTCTGGTGCGGGAAGTCCTAACCTGAGGGAACACTCCTACAGGAAATTGTGTCATCTCCGTAGGATTAATCCAATGGCAGAACATGACTGGAGTGAACAGTCCCCAGTATGACACGAACGAGAGAGAGAGAGAGAGAGAGAGAGAGAGAGAGAGAGAGAGAGAGAGAGAGAGAGAGAGAGAGAAACTGAGAGAGAGGGGGGGAGAGGGAGAGAGAGAGAAGAGGGGGGGGAGAGGAAGAGCGAGGAAGAAAGAGAAAGAGAGAGAGACAGACAGACAGACAGACAGACAGACAGACAGAAACACAGACAGACAGACACATGACAGACAGACAGACAGACAGACAGACAGACAGACAGACAGACAGACAGACAGACAAAAAGACAGACAGACAGACAGACAGACAAAAAGACAGACAGACACAGAGATAGACAGAGAGACAGAGACAGGCAGAGAGAGAGAGAGAGAGAGAGAGAGAGAGAGAAACAGAGAGAGGCAAAGAGAGACAGAGAGAGAGACAGATATAGAGACAGAGAGATAACTGAACTCAACTGAACTAAACTTTATTTCAACCACAGGCCAACTGCCCAATGAAAATAATAGTAACCTCAACAAGTATAATACGTCTTTTTTTACACGGATTAAAACAAAAACGTGTTGCGATTAATACTTTCATGACGCTGCTTAGACATTAATTTATTTTCTCTTCTCCTCATAACGTGATATATGTACATGGATACATCCTTTGTTGTCCGGTTACTGGTACCTTTCAGAAGGAACCTACAATGTCCATTTGCTTGTGTATGATGTACTTTGTACCTCTCTCTGAGATCGGCATATTTACTGCAACTCAACATGAAATGTCTCCCATCCATCTCTTTACAAAATGTACACCTTGTACCCCTAACGTTGATTGACTTTTAATACACTAACACATATTCGACCATAACATTAATTGACTTTTAGTGCATTTACACCTATTCGAAAGCGCACGAATGCATTTCTAAACTTTTTAACGGTCAGAGAAGTTAGATATGTTTCCTGACCAAATACATTTTTGATGTGAGAGAGAGAGAGAGAGAGAGAGAGAGAGAGAGAGACAGACAGACAGACAGACAGACAGACAGACAGACAGACAGACAGACAGAAAAACAGACAGAAACAGAGACACAGACACAGAGACACAGACAGACAGAGACATAGAGACAATGGAGACAGAGACATAGAGACACAGAGACAGAGACATAGAGACACAGAGACAGAGACACAGAGACACAGACAGACAGAGACATAGAGACACAGAGACAGAGACACAGAGACACAGAGACACAGAGACACAGACAGACAGAGACATAGAGACACAGAGACAGAGACAGAGACACAGAGACACAGAGACACAGAGACACAGACAGACAGAGACATAGAGACACAGAGACAGAGACACAGAGACACAGAGACACAGAGACACAGAGACACAGAGACACAGAGACACAGAGACACAGAGACACAGACAGACAGAGACATAGAGACACAGAGACATAGAGACACAGAGACAGAGACACAGAGACACAGAGACACAGAGACACAGACAGACAGAGACATAGAGACAATGGAGACAGAGAGATAAAAGAGGAATAGAGAGGCAGTGATAAAGAGGGAAGAAGATAAAATAGAGAAAAAAAGAGAGAATGAGACAGAGTGAGACAGACAAAGAGAGAGACAATGAGATAAACAGGTAAAGAGGAACATAGAGAGGCAGATAGAGACAGTGAGGCAAAGAGGGACAAATAAAAATATATAGATAGAAGGCAGATAGACAGACAGACACAGAGAGAGAGAGAGAGAGAGAGAGAGAGAGAGAGAGAGAGAGTCAGTCTAATTATCGCAATAATTATACATGTACAATTTCTTAAGCATACTAGAATGGGTAGATAGTATACCAGAGAAGCAAAATTCAAATATGGAACTTCACGTAACTACAATGACATATACATAAAAATCAATTTTCTAAACATTCAAATGTTAAAAACAAATAACATACATGTAGGTCAAAGCCTTTTGATGTACACTCCTGCTTCAAAAGGCTTTGGCCTACATGTATGTTATTTGTTTTTAACATTTGGATGTTTAGAAAATTGATTTTAATGAAGAGAGAGAAGAGGAGAGACATCTTGATAAAGAGTCAGAGGCAGTCAGATACACGATCGGACGGACGGTCGGACGCAGAGAGAGGCAAACGTGGGTACACACAAAAGTACAACGATTGGTGCTTCCCCCCCCCCCCCGCCCCTCCCCCCCCCCTCTCTCTCTCTCTCTCTCTCTCTCTGCCTCTCTCTCTCTCTCTCTCTCTCTCTCTCTCTCCTCTCTCTCTCTCCCTCTCTCTCTCTCTCTCTGCCTCTCTCTCTCTCTCTCTCTCTCTCTCTCTCTCTCTCTCTCTCTCTCTCCCTCTCTCTGCGTCCTGTCAATCGTGTGTGCGCATGCGCCGTAATCATGTTGGAATCGGAGCTTCCTGCAAGGGGAAGGGCAGGGCGGGAATTGGATGAGGGGTGGAGCTGCGTTTGCGGCAGACGGCCGTTTGCTTGGCGGCAGACGTGGAAACGAGGCGCGGTCAATTCCGCCACCACGAGGTGCAGCGGAAACGGACATGGCCGCCGTGTTTGTGTTTTGTCCCCCTCACCTCCCCTACAGCCCGGCTGCCCAGCCTTGCGCTATTTCAGGTACTGCCAAGCGCAGGGTGCCGGAAGTGCACCTGTACACTGCATCAGTCTGCGTTCCAACAGTTTCACGTCGGACATGCGGAGTAGACCCAAATAGGAGTCAGTGGGTATTCCATGGCGGTAGCGCGAAGAGACCTGACCGACAGTGGCAGGAAAGTGTGGGTCAAGGCCAGATGCAGAATGTCTACAAGCGATCCTTAGACGGATACCAAGCACACATTGCATTAAAGTCGTTTCTCTGACAAGTTCGTGTGAGAAGGCACTATCCTACTGACCTAATTTCATCTCAATGTAGTATTCATATTACATACTGTGGTGGCAAAATGTATTCCTTTCTTACGAAAAGAATCCGAGGCACTGGTCCAGGCTTAGAAGAACAATACTGAACAGGACGTCGACATTTCGGGTAAGGCACCTGTCTTCACGACTGACACCACAAGCAAAAAGGACAACAGACTCAACTCTGTGACCAGCGTAGGCGGGGGGAAACGAAGCTTGAGAGAGTGCGATTCTGTGTGTTCACGATGTTCAAAACGGCGTGGTCTGGAGAGATAGAGAGATAGAGAGAGAGAGAGAGATAGAGAGAGAGAGAAAGAGAGTTAAAGAGAGAGAAAGAGAAAGAGAGGGAGAGAGATAGAGAAAGAGAGAGAGAGAAAGAGAAAGAGATAGGAAAAGAAAGAGACAGAGAGAGACAGAGAGAAAAAGAGAAAGAGAGAGGGAGAGAGAGAGGAGGAGAGAGGAAGATATATATATATATATATATATATATATATATATATATATATATATAGAGAGAGAGAGAGAGAGAGAGAGAGAGAGAGAGAGAGAGAGAGAGAGAGAGAGAGAGAGAGAGAGAGAGATTGGAAATGTTATAGCCTACGCCCCGGCCCCAACACAAGAGTGAAACCCACGACAAAACAAATGTAGTCAACCATACCGGTCTCAAGAATCTTGCAATGCAAATAAGATCGAATCGTGTCAGTCCATTACGGCCGGGTTGCACGAACCGCCGGTAAAAACACTCGCCAGTAACCGCTCTCCGGCCAATACCTACGGACTAACCCTGGGTTAGATCTCTGCCGTTGCTTGGACCCGCGGTAAGGGATTCGCTTACTACCTGCAGTTCTATTAACGGCATTCTGAATTTCCAACTAATATAAACCAACTGCGCACGTCTGGGTTTATTTATAGTCCTTCTCATCGAAAGAGTATACCGTATAAGGAGTGTACGCAGCGAACACACATCTTTGTTTTTCTTTTGTGGTTGGAAATAGAGTTTACGAATGTTAAGAGGCAAAAAAAAGAAGAAGCAAACAAACAAACAAACAATCCCATCAGCCAGGAAACGTGTGTTTTGCTGAAGGAAGTACATGTCGCCAAAGAAGTCCTACTTTGTACATTGCGTTTCGCCTGTAGCTGGCTATGCATGCCGCAGTTCAGTCGACTGCGTTGTCAGGCCGTCAACTGGCAAAGAGTGGCGTGGACGTAGGAGGGGAAAATTGCTCAACGTCCCCCCTTGTTTTTTCAAACGGAGTGGCAAGGATGTAGATTTTAAGCAAATTCCTTTGATGAAATGACACTTCTACCTAAAAGTGGCCTTATGCATGAGAAAATGACATATATATAAAAATAGCTGAATGACAACAGGGAAAGTGCAGGTTTGTGGAGCGCATCGGCGCGAAAACGAAACCCGGTCCCCCGCGTGGCAGGAGAGTATTGCGCCAATAGACCTCCGATGCTAGAGACTGACGACTGGCATCAACAACAGAAGAAAGGCGGAGATTAGAATGGCGTCGGTGCAACGCGGGCGTGTGGGTTCCAATGTAGGAAGAACTCTACAAACAGAAACGGGATTTTCTGACCAGTCGCCCTAAGTCGGCTTTCAGTAACAGGAGGAAGTCTCAGACAACGATTGGTCAGAACCACGGTTTGACTCCATGGCTGTCCACAATTTGGGCCATGGATTACACACTATAATGAATTCTTGTATCTATTTTTTTAAAATCCGGGATCGCGAATATCGTTTTCGGCGTTGGGAAAATTTATTTCCGTTAATTTCCAGCCACATTCCCGAGCGACTGAAGAGTCACCGAAAAAAAAATGTTAACACATAAAGCAATCAGTAATGTTTGAGAAAAGATTATTAAAAAACAACTATGGAATGGGTGTTAGGGCCGTTGATAAAAACCCTTCAAAAAGGAAAAAACAGAGCGACATGGATTTTTCCATCAGCAGTAGCGATGAACGTTCCTTGCTCCACACAAACCATATTGCTTAGTTACCTTGCAGGCCTACATATGATTCATTGAAAAATATAAATAATTTGGTTGGTCATTCCAATCAACAGAATAATTACGTGATCTCTGCATTCCTTGAAGCAGACACACACGCTATACGAGCGCATGAGCCGATGTAAATGGTTTTAAAGTTACGCCGAAAACAACAATTAGTGAACATTGGATCTTGAAATACACAACTTTGATTAGAGTTTGAACGTTTTGTACCTCAGTGTTCAACGATGTGACTCAATAATGAAAACGAGGCTCGCGCTGACGTCATGTGATTAGAGAGTAAATGTTTTTGTCCGACGGCAAGATGAGATAACACTATTTATTTTGTGCACTATCTTTAGAGATGGGCGAAACGAAGTGAAAGACATTTACAATAATCTTAATATCGACCATAACATTGTTTTGCCTCTGAAACTGACAAATGTAGCCAGAGAGAGAGAGAGAGAGAGAGAGAGAGAGAGAGAGAGAGAGAGAGAGAGACAGAGAGAGAGAGACAGAGAGAGAGAGAGAGACAGAGAGAGAGAGAAGGGGGGGTAGAGAGAGGGAAAGAGAGAGAGACAGAGAGAGAGAGAGATATAGAGAGACAGAGAGAGAGAGACAGAGAGAGAGACAGAGAGAGAGAGAGAGAGACAGAGAGAGAGAGAGAAGGGGGGTAGAGAGAGGGAAAGAGAGAGAGAGACAGAGAGAGAGAGAGACAGAGAGAGAGAGAGAGATAGAGAGAGAGACAGACAGAGAGAGATAGAGACAGAGAGAGAGAGACAAAAAGAGAGAGAGAACGAACAAACGAACTTTATTTTCACCTGGAAAAAAAGAAAACAGAAAAAAATGACCGGA
>JAWQFJ010024278.1:2500-19596 GCA_034096865.1 Theodoxus fluviatilis | reverse complement strand
ATCCTGTAAGGTACCGTACCAAGTGGGAGAAGGAGAGGCAGGCAGAGAAAGAGGTGGGAAGACAACATCAAAGAGTGGACAGCTTTGACCTTTGCTGACTGACAGCGAGCCACAGAGGATAGAGATCGATGGAGGAAGATTGTCCGAAAGTCATCAGTGGTGCCTCAACAACCCTCTTAGGGTTAAGAGACTAAACTGAACTGAACTGAACTGAATTTGCCAAGACTTGGTGAATATTAACCAATATTTATTTGTTAATTAAGAACAGGCTCAAGACAACATGAGGTAAGTATGTAACCTGACACTTAATTTACAAGAAAAAAGATTGTCGCTTTTCTGCATCAAATGTAATGTTTTTCGTGTGTACCACTGAGTTGTTTGATGAGTAATGTGAATTTGCAAACACATCTCTCCCCCATGTGGTTTGTATAGTTGATTTCATATCTAAACGCATCTACAGAAATAATTCATCATCAATGAAAGTCAGCAAAACGTATTCAAAGGGTACTAAACTTTGCATGCTTTTATGACCCTTACAGTCACGCTAACTCGGGTCGCGATATTTAAAGTTCGGAGAAGAAATGAAATAACGTATTAATTTTATATAATGTGATGAAGTAACAAAGTCGTATTTTCAGTCAAATTTACTCAACTTGAATTAAGTAATTGAAATAGTTTTTTCGTTCACGTTTGTCATGAACACATTCATTGTTCTTCATTCCGTCAACTTAAATCTGCTCAGACCAACTGCAAACTTTGTAGAAACTTGAGCCCTCAGTGCACATGAGCGCACGTGTCTTCACTCTGCAGGCAATGGCACAAAGGTGGGAAGGCGAGAGTCTGCGTCGTGTTATGCATAATTTCTCTGCCACGAATAACCAAAAATAAAGATAATTTACGGTAAAGGAAGAAGCCTATACAGTTTGCTATATAACCATGATATATTATATGTCATTTCAGTGCAATTATTTCAAATGCATTTGGGCTACACACGCTGGAACATCTTATGTTTAAAATTTGTTGCTCAACTCCGTGTGTAGGCGTGTGTGTGTGTGAGTGTGTGTGCGTGTGTGTGTGTGTGTGTGTGTGTGTGTGTGTGTGTGTGTGTGCGTGCGTGCGTGCACGCGTGCGTTTGTGTGTCTGTGTCGTAAATGTATGTGAATGTTCTTTTCTGCGTACGTGCGTGCGTGCGTTTGTGTGTGTGTTTGTAAATGTGTGTGTGTGTATATATATGTGCGTGTGACTGCGCGCGTTTGTGTGTGTGTGCGTGTGTGTGTGTGTGTGTGTGTGTGTGTGTGTGCCTGCGTGTGTTTGTGTATGGGTGTGAAAGTACGTGCGTGCATGTGTGTGCGTTTTGTTCCGTACATTTTTCTTTGAATTTAGTTACATTATATGAATCAACCATTCGGTGCAGAAGGGTCGCCACGGCAACTGATTGGATTCTCATCCTCAGGAAACTGGCCGCCACAACACTTGTAAGCGAGCTACGGGAAAAGAGCACAATAAGGAAACAATCAGTCTCAATTTACGACTCATGTCAAAGGGAAATATTCGAACAATACTCATCCTCCACCCTGTCCCGTCTTACTTTACACTACAACAAGAAGGGCAAAGCCCATACGACTCACATGCTTGACCTTGACCTTTATAAGACCTTCACCTTTAGGTGACCTTCAAGGTCAAGGTCAAACAACTAAACCTACTAATGACATCATACAATAAGAAATGCTTTACACATTTTTCCTACCAAAATAATGTGACCTTGACCCAAGGTCAAGGTCATCCAAAGTCATGCAACACAAAGCTGTTAATTCAAGACATAGGAAGCACAATGGTGATTATTGGCACTTTCTACCATGAGATATGGTCACTTTTAGTGGTTCACTACCCCATTTTGGTCACATTTCATAAGGGTCAAAATGACCTTGACCTTGATGATATGTGACCAAATGTGTCTCATGATAAAAGTATAACATGTGCCCCACATAATTATTAAGTTTGAAACAGTTATCTTCCATAGTTCAGGGTCAGGGTCACTTCAAAATATGTATACAATCCAACTTTGAAGAGCTCCTGTGACCTTGACCTTGAAGCAAAATCAACCAAACTGGTATCAAAAGATAGGGATTACTTTGCCCTATATACCATATATAGGTCAGGTATCCAATCCCAAACACTTCAGAGAAAATTGATAAAATGTGAAAAATGATTGTTTTTTAGACAACATTTACGGCCCCTGCGACCTTGACCTTGAAGCAAGGTTAAGTCAATATGTATGTTTTTTGAGGCCTTGTCGTCATACACCATCATGCCAAATTTGGTATTGATAGACTTAATAGTCTCCGAGAAAAATCCAACGTTAAAGTTTTCGGACGCCCGGACGCCCGAACGGACGAAAAGGGTGAGTACATAGACTCACTTTTGCTTCGCATGTGAGTCAAAAACGGCTTCCCCACGTCCATGATGCCAACAAGAAGGGCAAAGCCCATACGACTCACATGCTTGACTTTGACCTTTACATGACCTAGACCTTTACATGACCTTGACCTACGTGTGACCTTCAAGGTCAAGGTAAACAACTAAACTAGCAATGACGTCATACACTAAGAACTGCTTTACACATTTTTCCTACCAAAATCCAAGGTCATGCAACACAAAGCTTTTAATTCAAGACATAGGAAGCACAATGTAGTGGTTCACTACCCCATTTTGGTCACATTTCATAAGGGTCAAAGTGACCTTGACCTTGATGATATATGACCAAATGCGTCTCATGCTGAAAGTATAACATGTGTACTACAATGTTATGAAGTTTGGAAGAGTTATCTTCCATAGTTTAGGGTCAAGGTCACTTCAAAATATGTATACAATCCAACTTTGAAGAGCTTCTGTGACCTTGACCTTGAAGCAAGGTCAAGTTACTGTGTACGTTTTTGTACGCCTTGTCATCCTACACATTCATGCCAAATTGGGTGTTGATAGACTTAATAGTCTTCAAGAAAAATCCTACGTTAAAGTTTTTTTACGGATGAAAGGACACCCTGACGCCCGGTCTGCCCGGACGCCAGGACGGACGCCTGGACACCCGGACGGACGACTCAGGTGACCTAGTATGAAAGTATAATATGTGTACTACAATGTTATGAAGTTTGGAAAAGTTATCTTTCATAGTTCAGGGTCTATGTCACTTCAAAATATGTATACAATCCAACTTTAAAGAGCTCCTGTGACCTTGACCGTGAAGCAAGGTCAATCAAACTGTAACCAAAAGATAGGGATTACTTTGCCCTATACACCATGTATAAGCCAGGTATCCATACTCAAAAACGTCAGAGAAAATTGGCAAAAATGTGAAAAATGGCTGTTTTTTGGACAACATTTACGGCCCCTGCGACCTTGACCTTGAAGCAAGGTCAAGTCACTATGTATTTTTTTGACGCTTTGTCATCATACACCATCATTCCAATTTGGGTGTTGATAGACTTAATAGTCTCCGAGAAAAATCCAACATTAAAGTTTTTCATGGACGCCCGGACGCCTGGACGCCCGGACGGACGACACGGGTGAGTACATATACTCACTTTTGCTTCGCAAGTGAGTCAAAAATCATGTGAACCTTTAGTAAAAGTAGCTTTTATCCATTTCTTCCTTGAAAAGACTTTAAAACGTCAATGTCACGACAGACAATTTAAAGAGAACAGTTGACACAGGAATAACTGTCATTGTGGAGGTTGTCTCTGCGTTCTATCTTCGCAGATTCGAAACTAGTCATCAAGCTCACTTTGTCCGTTTACCATTTAAAAGAAAAGATTATTTTCCTAAAATGAGGGCGAAAATAATTATTCTGAAACCATTTAGTTTGACTTACCTGACTGCGGATGACAAAGGCAATTGTGACATTAGTTCCACGATAAGTCGGAACTAAAGGCAGTACCCATCTAAAGTCGGCAGGATATTCGTAGGTGAATTTCAGGGTTGTCAAATTTCCTTCCGTACAATTAGTTTCCTGCCGGGTCCCTGTGTGGTTGTTGGGGAGTCGCCATGCTTGACCGGAATAGTCCTGTAATGGTAAAGAGGACAAGTGTGAACACCAGTACAGCTATATGATACATCATACTTCAGTGCACGCCCGACAGCTATGGTATTGGGACATTCGAATACTCTCACCACGTTCTGTTTACAAATAGTCTTAATTAAACATGTATAAATCGACTCTGATCTAGGCATTCATTTGTTGGCATGGCCCACTTACCATCTCTGATCATGTGAAACAAAAGAAAACAACGAAGCATTCCATGCAAGTCGTCGATCACACATCGAGTCAGTAAACATTGTAATCTCACTCCGATTGCGTGGATTTTTCTTTCTCGCCACGTCAGGCAATCGAAACTGTGTATTCGACCAGAACTGTGGTCAGTAATCGGCTACCAATAGCATTCCATGATTATATCATAATTATACTTCAGGTCATGGTGTCGGGTCACTCCTCTCAGTCTCAAGACGTTTGGTTTACGAATCGTCTTAGTGATTGTGTATGAAGTCTAAATGTAAAGAGTATCCACTATCAATATTCTCGATAAATTGCTATTATTTAAAAAATGTTTTCGAGTTTTCCTGCCATTGTTTGCCATCATCGACCAATATTTATTCCTCGAAAATTAAGTAAGGGCAAGTCGATCGATCGCTCATCGAGCTGTTTACAAAGTAAACATTGTGATCTTACCGATTGCGTGGACTTTTCATCCTCGCCACATCAGGCAATGGAAACTGTGTATTTAGTCCCGAACTAGACAGTAACCATCTACCAATACAGCTTTACATCATACGCTAGATCACACTTCAATTGTGCACGTCTGACAGCTATACTGTAATAAGAAAAGACGCATATACACATTTATAGACGCTTTTCTATCACAGATAATAATCACTTTCAAGCGACGTTAATTAAACGGTTATTGTGCGTCTGAAAAAATACGCTTTTGTTAAAGAAGACAAACATCATCAAAACGAAGACACTTTATTCATATCTAATGATTAAAATAGACACTTTAGCAAGAACTCCGTCTTAAAATGAACACTTCTAAAGAAAATCGGTCTAAATTGAGACACATTTTGGTGTGCGTCTAAAATAAGATGCATATGTCTAATCATAGTCACATGAAAGTGTCTAAGCGTCTTGTCACATATTTTAGCCACACAAAAGCGATTATAATGCTTTATCTGTGTCTATATCTGGACACATTCTGCCATGTGTCTTAAATGTAGCATGTGAAGAAGCGTTTAGTTTTAGATGTACACGGTTAAAAAGGTACTAACGTACAAAATTATAGGAGAAATGCATGGCAAACCAAATTCAATGACGCTCACATAATATTGACAACGCTCTTTTGAAGCAGTTTAGCAAATTGTCTAGGCCTTCTACAAAATATCTTCATTGTCTAAATCAGCAATGGATGTGGAAACATGTGATACTAAATGACACTATATTCTAATGATTTCGATCGTTGATTTAAAACATGATTCAATTAGTTCATTTCCATTAAAAATGTTAACAAGTCAACGTAAAGGGAATTCAATTCACTCAAAACTCAACAAGTGTCAGAACTTAATCAATCAGCCTGGTTTTTCACCAAAGCGTCTTTCTCTGCTACTCAAAGTACACATGAAATTACATTCAAGCTAAGTTTCATGATGTCCATGAAAATGTAGTTCAACTCAAGCAAATATGACAATTCAAGTTAAAGTAAACGACACCAATAAAGTATTTGCCACTCAAGACACGGCTATTAAAACTGGCTATTAGTACAGGAATTCACTGATACCAATCCAAACATTAGGTCCATTCCAGTAACAAGAAGGGCAAAGCCCATACGACTCACATGCTTGACCTTGACCTTTATATGACCTTGACCTTTATATGACCTTGACCTTCAGGTGACCTTCAAGGTCAAACAACTAAACCTACCAATGACATCATGCACAAAGAAATGCTTT
Organism: Theodoxus fluviatilis; assembly: GCA_034096865.1. Lineage (NCBI taxonomy): Eukaryota > Metazoa > Mollusca > Gastropoda > Cycloneritida > Neritidae > Theodoxus > Theodoxus fluviatilis. The sequence continues at coordinate 13,602 of JAWQFJ010024278.1, read as the reverse complement.
ACACATTTTTCCTACAAAAATACTTGTGACCTTGACCCAAGGTCAAGGTCATCCAAGGTCATGCAACACAAAGCTGTTAATTCAAGACATAGGAAGCACAATGGTGCTTATTGGCACTTTCTACCATGAGATATAGTCAATTTTAGTGGTTCACTACCCCATTTTGGTCACATTTCATAAGGGCCAAAGTGACCTTGACCTTGATGATATGTGACCAAATGTGTCTCATGATGAAAGTATAACATGCGCCCCACATAATTATTAAGTTTGAAACAGTTATCTGCCATAGTTCAGGGTCAAGGTCACTTCAAAATATGTATACGATCCAACTTTGAAGAGCTCCTGTGACCTTGACCTTGACTCAAGGTCAACCAAACTGGTATCAATAGATAGGGCTTGCTTTGACCTATATACCACTTGTAGCTGAGGTCGCCATTCTTAATAACGTGGGAGAAAATTGGGAAAATGTGAAAAATGACTGTTTTTGAGACCACATTTATGGCTCCTGTGACCTTGACCTTGAAGCAAGGTCAAGTCACTATGTATAATTTTTGAGGCCTTGTCATCATACACCATCATGCCACATTTGGTGTTGATATACGTAATAGTCTCCGAGAAAAATCCAACGTTTAAGTTTTTTACGGACGGACGCCCGGACGCCCGCCCGGACGGACGGACGGACGCCCGGACGGACGGACGACACGGCTCAGTACATAGACTCACTTTTGCTTTGCATGTGAGTCAAAAATGCTAAATGCATTTATCTAAGCCCAGTAACTAAAAATTTATGAAATGAAGATCAATGAATATCCCCCAGGTCACATTAAATGCATTTAAACTTGGACAACGTTTACTGACCCGGGCAGCCGAAGTAAGAGTAAACCCATTTGTTCTGAAATCTTAAAAACAGCTATAGCGATACTGGTGAGCAAATCCAACAGCCATACAACCCTAAATCCTAGAAACGAAGTCTTCGCATCCTAAACTCTTGAAGCTGACAAACAGGTCGTAATGACCCTCTGCTGAAAAATAAAAACAAGAAGGGCAAAGCCCATACGACTCACATGCTTGACCTTGACCTTTATATGACCTTGACCTTCAGGTGACCTTCAAGGTCAAGGTCAAACAACTAAACCTACCAATGACATCATACACAAAGAAATGCTTTACACATTTTTCTACCAAAATACATGTGACCTTGACCCAAGGTCAAGGTCATCCAAGGTCATGCAACACAAAGCTGTTAATTCAAGACATAGGAAGCACAATGGTGCTTATTGGCACTTTCTACCATGAGATATAGTCACTTTTAGTGGTTCACTACCCCATTTTGGTCACATTTCATAAGGGTCAAAGTGACCTTGACCTTGATGATATGTGACCAAATATGTCTCATGATGAAAGTATAACATGTGCCCCACATAATTATTAAGTTTGAAACAGTTCTCTTCCATAGTTCAGGGTCAAGGTCACTTCAAAATATGTATACAATCCAACTTTGAAGAGCTCCTGTGACCTTGACCTTGAAGCAAGGTCAACCAAACTGGTATCAAAAGATAGGGCTTGCTTTGACCTATATACCACTTGTAGCTAAGGTCGCCATTCTCAATAACGTGGGAGAAAATTGGGAAAATGTGAAAAATGACTGTTTTTGAGACCACATTTATGGCTCCTGTGACCTTGACCTTGAAGCAAGGTCAAGTCACTATGTATGTTTTTTGAGGCCTTGTCATCATACACCATCATGCCACATTTGGTGTTGGTAGACTTAATAGTCTCCGAGAAAAATTCAACGTTTAAGTTTTTTACGGACGGACGGACGGACGGACGGACGCCCGGACGGACGGACGGACGCCCGGACGGACGGACGACACGGCTCAGTACATAGACTCACTTTTGCTTCGCATGTGAGTCAAAAACTGGGAGTATGACCTGAGAAAGATAAGTTAAAACACAGTAGCTTGCAATGAGTCTGCAATGTGCTGCATCAGAATTCTGGCAGAAAACGGTATGTTCATCACACAGGAGGAGGGCGTGGTCGAATTCCTCCTCTGTCATAATGATGAGCAGTTCCGGGGATTTGCTTTTCGGACCCATCTTGATGTCCTCCCTGTCCACGTCCTTCCAAAGTGCAACGACTGGGGTAGACTTGCGCCCCTTGACCTTCTTAATGGCGGTGATCTCGTCCACATACATCAGGATGGAGGGGACTCGGTAGTGACCCTAAAACATGAAAACAAAAGGTCCATTCATCTTAAATAACAAGTTGATTTGTAACCGATAGCAGCCAGTGAATACTAATATGAATATGAGAGAGAGAGAGAGAGAGAGAGAGAGAGAGAGAGAGAGAGAGAGAGAGAGAGAGAGAGACTTTGACTTTTTTATTATTGAGGCCGGCTGCCCGTCACGATGTTACAATGGGAAGGGGGGTGGGGGTGATAAGAGGGGTAATAAATTCACAATTCGTAATTTACAACAATCGTACATTTAAACAACGCATTATTCTAGTCATGTACATCATTTGTGTTTGGGCCACAGCTTGGTCCTCGGTGGTAAGTAATATTGTATGCATATTCATTTTCCACATATTGTCTACAAAGTGTCATTGCATAGTGTATAAACATAGCAACTTTTTTGGTTTTTATATAACCTTTCCCGTTGATTAAGAAAGTAGGACTGAATTCCCTTGCCATCCATATATCTGATGTAGTTGTTTAAATACTTTTTTCTGAGTTGTTTTGTATAAGCTACATTTTAGTAGGCAATGGGGTACGTCTTCGATGCAGTCACTACAAAATGGACAGTGTTTATCATTATTTTAGAAGGCATTGATACGCTATTCATTTCTTTATAGTCTGAAACGGGTAAGTGCTACTCTAAACTTTGTAATATTGATAGTCTGCAAATAGTTTTCACACTAAAGATAATATTCGAATGAGCGATAGAGTATTAACCTCTCATTGGTACTAATCTTGCTTTTCAGTCCTTGCCGAAAGCAGTCTTGGAGCCTGACTTTCAACTTTCTCAAAAAACTGTTATCATTAGTAAGGCCTTTGTTGTACCATATAAATGCAAAACCTGACATAACAAACATTCTTCAATGGTTTTCAGCCAGTTGAGCTCACTGGGAATATTGGTGCTAGCCAACATAAGGATTGCTTGCTTGGACAATCTATAATCTGGCATTTTTAGAACAGTAAGGCAGTACTTAACAGCTCGAATTGTGCTATTTATTACAAGAGGGAATCTTCCAGTTTACACATGAACTAAACTATTTGGCGTTTTGGCATCAACTTTCAGAAACCTCTTGCATGCAAATAAATGCGACCTCTCTACACTGAGATGCTCTTTTATTGCCCATAACTCTGACGCATATAATAACGAGGGTTGTACTTGAGTATGAAACAATTTTAAACAAGAAGGGCAAAGCCCATACGACTCACATGATTGACCTTGACCTTTATATGACCTTGACCTACAAGTGACCTTCAAGGTCAAGGTCAAACAACTAAACCTACCAATGACATCATACACTAAGAAATGCTTTACACATTTTTCCTACCAAAATACATGTGACCTTGACCCAAGGTCAAGGTCATTCAAGGTCATGCAACACAAAGCTGTTATTTCAAGACATAGGAAGCACAATGGTGCTTATTGGCACTTTCTACCATGAGATATGGTCACTTTTTGTGGTTCACTACCCCATTTTGGTCACATTTCATAAGGGTCAAAGTGACCTTGATCTTGATGATATGTGACCAAATGTGTTTCATGATGAAAGTATAACATGTGCCCCACATAATTATTAAGTTTGAAACAGTTATTTTCCATAGTTCAGGGTCAAGGTCACTTCAAAATATGTATACAATCCAACTTTGAAGAGCTCCTGTGACCTTGTCTTTGAAGCAAGGTCAACCAAACTGGTATCAAAAGATATGGCTTACTTTGCCCTATATATCATATATAGGTCATGTATATAATCTCAAAAACTTCAGAGATAATTGAGAAAATGTGATAAATGACTGTTTTTTAGACAACATTTATGGCCCCTGCGACCTTGACCTTGAAGCAAGGACAAGTCACTATGTACGTTTTTTGAGGCCTTGTCATCATACACCATCATGCCACATTTGGTATTGATAGACTTAATAGTCTCCGAGAAAAATCCAACGTTAAAGTTTTCGGACGCCCGGACGCCCGGACGCCTGGACGCCCGGACGGACAAAACGGGTGAGTACATAGACTCACTTTTGCTTCGCATGTGAGTCAAAAATACTTTAGGGTTACAGGTATGAATAACCCACATTAATTTTAGAAGTGAGAAAGTTTTCTGTTTAGCTTTGTTTGCTACATTACCAAGGGCTACGGCCTCTGAAAGCTTTGTAGTAAAGACCCAAGTATTTGAAGGTATTTACCACTTCAAGTTCAACCCCATCTGGGAACCATTTCTCACCTTGTGACAAGAAGCACCCTCAACAAAAAACCATGAATTTTGTCTTGGTTTTATTAACTTCTGTTCCCACATCCCTCTTATTTGAGTGCATTGATGTCGTTCTGCCTGTTCTGACACAGATAATTAATGATTGCTTCCAGTCTGACACCTTCCCCAGTGTTTTGAAACAAGCTTTAGTCAAGCCACTTCTGAAGAAGCAAGACCTGGATCCAAACAAGCTTAGCAATTACAGGCCAGTCTCCAACATTTCCTTTCTTTCAAAACTGTTAGAGAAATAAGCTTTGCAGCACTTGTTAAAGCACGTGTCCAAGTATGATCTTTTGGCTCGTTTTAAGTCTGCGTACCGTGCTCACCATTCCACCGAAACAGCTCTGCTCCGTGTTCTAAACGACCTCCTTGTTGCATCTGATAATTCCAAAGTTTCCCTTCTCACGTTGGTAGATTTGAGTGTGTTTTACTTCCCTTTCTCTTGCATGGGTTGCTGGCCCTTGCCTCTGCCGTTGCTTGGCAACAACGTGTTGTCAAAACTCGGAGAACAGGTTGAATAGCAATGTTATCAGCATGTTGAACCCCTCTTTGGAGTTTTCTGGTTACAGTCATAGTCACGGGAGGGAGGGGGGGGGGTCAAGCCCATCATATCTCCTACATTATCCTGAGAATCCATCTCTGATTCATCTCTAATATGAGCTCCGTCGAGATCGAGACACACTCGGGAAGACAAAGTGATCTTTTCCTACTTCTAGGAAAACAACGGCGCGTCGCTTACAAAATCAGTGAAAGACAAGACTGTTTTTGGAGCAGATAGTGTTTTTTCTACAATGGTGACCTCCTGCTGTGTGAAGAACTGCCTAAATCAGCATGACAGAAAGAATGATCGACGTGTTTTTTTGTTGTACCGCGTGTTGCAACGCGAAAAGGCAAGGAAATGCTGGATCTCACAACTCAAAGTCGCCGTGAGTGGATCGCTCAAATGAACCTGAAGTCACTCACTTTTGACACTAAGGCAGATCGATATGTTTGTTCGGATCACTTTGTAAATGGTGAGAATTTGTTATGTTTTGCGTTTTGTAACTTAACAAATACTAGAAAAGACGGAAAGAGAGTATGCAGGACAGATTACAGGGGAGAAAGAAAGGCCAAGATGTCGCAGAGACTACCAACAGTGTTTTTGTTCAATTGCATCGATATTCAATGTTTGTTCAATCTGATTGGACCGGTACATATCTGGGTCGACGTTTGGTGAATAGGCATCGTTGGCAGCGACAATTACAAGTGACCGTGAAATAGGACGGTAAAATGTCATCGTACACAGTCATATTTCACGGTCACTTGTAAGTTGTCGCTGCGAACGAGGCCTATTCACAAAACGTCGACCCAGATCTGTACCGGTCCAATCAGATTGAACAAACATTGAATATCGATGCAATTGATATTGCTGTTTTGTATCAAAAAGTCAAATCAGATAACAGAACAAAACACTGTTGTTAATCTCTGCGACATCTTGGCCTTTCTTTCTCCCCTGTAATCTGACCTGCATACTCTCTTTCCGTCTTTTCTAGTATTTGTTAAGTTACAAAACGCAAAACATAACAAATTCTCACCATTTACAAAGTGATCCGAACAAACATATCCATATGGCTTAGTGTCAAAAGTGAGGGACTTCAGGTTCAGTTGAGCGATCCACTCACGGCGCCTTTGAATTGTGAGATCCAGCATTTCCTTGCCTTTTCGCGTTGCAACACGCGGTACAACAAAAACAAGAAGGGCAAAGCCCATACGACTCACATGATTGACCTAGACCTTTACATGACCTTGACCTTGAGGTGCCCCTCAAGGTCAAGGTCAAACAACTAAACCTACCAATGACATCATACACTAAGAAATGCTTTACACATTTTTCCTACCAAAATACATGTGACCTTGACCCAAGGTCAAGGTCATCCAAGGTCAACACAAAGCTGTTAATTCAAGACATAGGAAGCACAATGGTGCTTATTGGCACTTTCTACCATGAGATATAGTCACTTTTAGTGGTTCACTACCCCATTTTGGTCACATTTCATGAGGTCAAATTGACCTTGACCTTGATGATATGTGACCAAATGTGTCTCATGATGAAAGTATAACATGTGTACTACAATGTTATGAAGTTTGGAACAGTTATCTTCCATAGTTCAGGGGTAGGGTCGCTTCCAAATATGTATACAATCCAACTTTGAAGAACTTCTGTGACCTTGACCTTGAAGCAAGGTCAACCAAACTGGTATCAAAAGATAGGGATTACATTGCCCTATATACCATATATAGGTCAGGTATCCAATCTTAAAAACTTCAGAGATAATTGAGAAAATGTGAAAAATGGCTGTTTTTAGACAACATTTATGGCCCCTGCGATCTTGACCTTGAAGCAAGGTCAAGTCACTATGTACGTTTTTTGAGGCCTTGTCATTATACACCATCATGCCACCTTTGGTATTGATAGACTTAATAGTCTCTGAGAAAAATCCAACGTTAAAGTTTTCGGTCGCCCGGACGCCCGGACGGACGAAACGGGTGAGTATATAGACTCACTTTTGCTTCGCATGTGAGTCAAAAACAACAACACGTCGATCATTATCTCTGTCATGCTGATGGTTACAGTTCTTCACACAGCAGGAGGTCACCATTGTAGAAGAAAAAAAACTTTCTGCTCCAAAAACAGTCGTGTCTTTCACTGATTTTGTAAGCGACGCGCCGTTGTTTTCCTAGAAGTAGGAAAAGATCACTGTCTTCCCGAGTGTGTCTCGATCTCGACGGAGCTCATTAAAGATGGTGATCAAGTTTCCCTCATTAACTGAGCGCAATTGTGACTCTTCTTACGCTGTACACGGGATCCTATCAAGTAGCTAGTAAGGGTTTGGCGCATCGGTTGCCATCTCCGCTGTGTTGAGGTATACGATGATGTGTGGGATCGGAGGCACGGGAGTCTCTGTAACAGAGTTTGTTTTTTCTGAAATAGCCTACCCGTTCCTCCCCATTGAGATTGCGTAATATATTTGCCTGTCTTGCCGAAAGGTCTCCAGAAATCTTCACTCCTTTCGATCTGAGTGGAAGTCGGCGCTGGAGCACAGCTAGCTCGTCAGACCAGGATGCGAGCGAAACAAGTATAGGTCGGGGACGCATATGCTGTGGGTTACGAAGACCTAGTCTCCGTACCCGAACAAACATCTCTCTCGCCCCAACCCACATCAGGCACAGCTTCCTGTATCAGGTGCGTGACAGAGCGGAAACAGTCCCAGTAGGTTTCTCTGCCTGACTCGGGTACACTGAACATTCTGATGTTGTTACGCTTTATCTCTAACTCGAGATTCTCAAGGTGTTCCACAGTTGTGTTCACGCTGTCTAGGCATACATTGGTGACATAGCTCAATCTTTCTTTGGTATGAGCCTGCTCGGATTGAACAACGTTGGCCCCTTCAATCAGTTCCTGATAGCGCGCCTGCGATCGCCGATCACTCTCTCGCACGTACACACAAATCCATTTAAGAAAAGTCTTGTTGCTTGCCACCTCTGTTTGGAGATCAGTGAATTGATCACGGAACATGCACGCCAAACCCCCATTCTGTCTCTCGAAACCTTCGTTCATCGCACGATTCTGGAATTGAAACTCTCCGAGCATAGGGGGTGTATCATTCACGAGATAGTCAATGTTTGTGCTCACTTTCGTCTGAGTACCGGCGCCGATTCCAGAGAGAGAGAGAGAGAGAGAGAGAGAGAGAGAGAGAGAGAGAGAGAGAGAGAGGGAGAGAAAGCAAAGGACACGGAATCATTGCACTTGCAATGCATAGTGATAAGTTGGATTAGTTCAGCGACAAATAAGATTGGATTGTGGGATTGGAGATAAAACGTTAGTTGTATTTTGGGGGGTAGAGGGACCAAAAAACAATACAAGTGTAAGCTTGGTGAAGGAGAGGAATAAAGAAGATAAAGTGAGGGAGGTAAAAAGACATTATTATTGTATGGAAGAGGAGAGGATCAGAGAGATTTGAGGAGGTACAAGCAGGCTTTGGGTGAAAGAGAAAGCAAGAAAAGCTAAAATGCATTAATGGTTTTTGCAATTTTGACCTTCATAAAATTACTTACGGTTTTCACGAGATTGAGAGGCATCACTTCCAGCGTGCAGACAAATCCTGAGTCGCTCCCCAACCTCAGTCGAAGTTTTGTGGGACGCCTGGAGGATCAAGTTGAATTCCTTCTTGAGTTACAATGAACAATTGTTTTTAAGTCAGCGTGTGCGGCAATGCAAAACAGAAAAATGCATGTCATAAAGCATTAAGAACTTAAACTAGTTATAGATTCCTAGCCGAAATTTATTTCTAGGAAATCAACTGAAATGATAGGTTTTCCTGCAGTATTCTCAGAAAAACTCGTGGATAAATTAGTGAATTAATTTACTGCAGAGACATAAGAACATCAATAGCACAAAAAATAAAAGAAATCGACGCTTGTTAATGTTTTGATCACTTAGGCGTTACATTGAATAGTTATCTCCCCTTAGATCAACTTTGACAGAAAGATTCCATCGGAAATGTACGAGTGCAGAAGAAATAATATCATAACCATTTTAATTTCAGTCCAAGAATGAGACTCCAGCCTGTTTAGACTAATCCCCCCCCCCCCCTCCCCCCTCCCCAGTATTTTCAAGCCCATCGAATGAAGTGAGGACTGTGTTTGTGCAAACGCATAATGTGTGCGTTCACTTTTCCAACCCTCATGGAGGCATAATATCACATCGTACAGTAATAGTTTGTAGCCATTATCTTTCTCCAACGAAGAAGAAAGCAACTGCAATTTCAAGATGCAAATGCATCCGAACACAAATACATATTTACGAAGAGCATTGCTTCATATTTCTAGCCCTGCCACCCTAACTGAGAATGCCATTTTCATATGTGATGTTACATCGCTTCTAAGCATGATTCTTGCCGTGGTTACAACAATCTGACTTCTTCAGAAGATTCTACAGGCAAACATACACACAATAATGCTACTACATAACATGAAATGCTTTGAAAAAAGGGGTATATTTACTGTTGCTGCTGTTGACTGGAGGTGTCTCGCAAGTCGCTTGAGTTCTGGAGCCTTTTCGAAGATTCTCGTAGACTCGGCACTCTGAGAATTATCAGGCTTCGCCCCAATGAGCTACGTGATACTACGTGGCTACTAACCCGGGGTCGTGTGCATGGAGATATTTCATTTAAGTCGTGCTTAACTCCTAAATAGACAGCTAAGTGCCTCCTCAGCGCTCAGCTCAAATGTTGTGCATGAAGCGGAATAACCGTTAACGTACTTGAGGCAGACGCTGGAGGGCAAACCCCATCTGGTTTGCATAATAACTTTACGTCACGGTCTGTCAAAAACGAGGCGGCAAATGGAAAGTAAGAGATTGCTATGACAACATTAAAAAAATATCGTTTGCTTTGCAAGAGGTTGAGATGAAGAGAGAGCGACAAGCTAACTGAAGCGAATCGGAAACTACTATGAAAGGAAATTGACACAATGCACATATTTCAAATACACCTCACTAAACAATTTATTTAATCGCGTGTGCACGTGTCCGACAATACCGGAAATACAAAATAGAAGGATAAAATGTATTCGGGGTGGACATAAATGAAACTGTAGATGAGGTAAATGATGTTGAGAATAAAATCGACCAGAAAAATCTCCTCCCTCTCTCTCTCTCTCTCTCTCTCTCTCTCTCTCTCTCTCTCTCTCTCTCTCTCTCTCTCAGCAGCCGTGTCTATCCCCCGACAGATAGCCAATTCCTACACCATACAGGAAACTATAACCTGTCTTCAAAGGCAAATCCACAATCTGAGCTCTCCCCACATCTACAGATGAAGTGTACCCAAGAAGTCAGTCCCAAGTCCCCAAAGCGAACCAACCTCGAGTCTAGGGCTACTGGCTTTGGACATACATCGGCTACAGGGAAAGAGCACGATACAGATACAGGCCCCTTGAAAACTACTACCTCCTACTCGAGAACTGGCGAAGGACACGTCTCCAACTTCCGGTCGACGAGTACCGGCAGTGGTCCGGGCTGAAGCTTCCACGCCACCTACGCAGCCAACTCTGACGGTACCAACAACAGACGATGAACGCGACGAAACGCGAAACGTCATGACCACTCAAGATAGGGGTGTGGCCGAGGCCCTGCAGATGCCAGCTCCACAGGCAAAACAACTTCCACCGGTACATTTAGTCTCATAAATTGGAATATAGTCGTATTTCTTTCGAAGCTAGAAGAACCTGACTTTGTTCCCTATTTACACAGTTTTTCCTTCATTTGACTGACAGAATCACATTTAGTGTACTTCGACGGTTCGTGTATGTTTTCTGACAATGATTGTTACGTAAGTCCAGCATTGAAATTATCATCGGGAGGGACACGCTCTGGAGGCGTGATTTGTTTTGTTTAAAATGTTTCTCTGATTATGTTATTACCATTGATAGTAGCCGTGACAACTTGCTGGTTTTTAGGATTTACCGACAACTATTTGGTACAGAGGTAAATGTAATCCGTATCTGCTTGTACATACCTCCCTCTGGATCTCCATACTACAACAGTAAAGATACCGCTGACGATTTTGAGCTTGTAGATACT